>CATKWJ010000997.1:0-39999 GCA_949825065.1 Odontocerum albicorne
TTACAGAGTTGCTTTTTAATTGTGACACCTGCATGCTACTCATACAGTGCACAGCAGAGCTGCCGGCTCTGCCACTGCACATGCTCCGAGAGAAATAAACGAATGAAAATCAGATTTCCCTTCACCCAACACATTCCGCCTTCAGCGAGGAGAAGTTAAATTATCCCGAATATTATTATGGGTCACGATTTTACAAATAATATTTTAACGAGAAAACTTTCTAAGATAACAAATCAATAAACATGGCGCGGCGTATCATTATGGTGCAAATCTCTGATTCAGTATTGTTTTATAGCTCAGTTACATTGATTAATGATGATCGTGATTAAAATGAAGCACGAATTTCAAATGTTAAAACATAATAAGTATTTAATTTATTTTTATCATTCGTTTCGGTACGTTACAAAATATATGTGGTGAAAAATTGTCGAAAATTTATCGATTAGAACCCAACACGACTCAACTCAAAATTAGTTAATGATATATTTTAGTTTAAAGATACACAGTATATATTTTTTACTTTCATTATATTTGTTAAAATATCACTACACGCTCGTACTAACTAAGTGATGTAACAGAGAATTGTAATATTTTCACAGATAAACAGAGGTTACTAATATATTTCAAATTGATTACAAATCTTCGGTAAAGATACAAAATATATTTTTCTTTTAATTATATTTGATAAAATATAACTTCACTTAAACTTACTAAATTTTGTTACAGAAAATTCGAATGTTTTCAAATAAACAGTGGTTACTTATGTATATAATGTGTTATAGTAAATTATCGGGTGTTAACATAAGTTGTTTTCGTTTTTTTTTAATTTAAAAATGAGCACCAAAAGTAAAACAAAATGGTAAATGTTATACGTCATTCGAAAGAAAATTTTCTGCTCTACAAAATATTGTGTTTGCTTTTACGTTACTTATATTATTATATTTGATTACAAGCCTTCAAAATGGAATGTCAAGTAGACGAAAGTGAGCATTTTCGACACCTCCTTCTGTTCGCGTTCAATCCATGGAATAAAGCGGCCAAAGCTGATCGCGATATTTGCGAAGTGTACGGTGAAGATGCTTTGAATAAAAGTACAGTTTGTCGATGGTTTTTTGCGTTTCAAAGACGGTAATTTTGACCTGAAAGACATGGAGCGTTCCGGACGACCAGTGGACTTCGATGAGGACCGCTTAAACCATATTATTCATGAAGATCCCTTTCAAACCACCGTAGAATTGGCTGAGCAGATGAATTGTAGTCACATGACTGTATACCGCCATCTTAAATCAATGGGAAAAGTCCAGAAATTTGGCGCTTGGGTTCCACATGTTTTGAGTGAAAACAACAAAAATCAACGTTCGACAATTGCTGCTTGTTTGCTCGCACGTCATCGAGCTACGCATGACCACAAGCAAAGGTTCCTTTACCGCATCATTACTGATGATGAAAAACGGTTTGAAGGGGATCTTCATGAATAATATGGTTTAGGCGGTCTTCATCGAAGTCCACTGGTCGTCCGAAACGCTCCATGTCTTTCAGGTCGAAATTTCCGTCTTTGAAAGGCAAAAACCATCGACGAGTTGTATTTTTATTCATAGGATCTTCACCGTACACTTCGCAACTATCACGAGCAGCTTTGGCAGCTTTATTCCCTCGATTGAACGCGAACAGAAGGAGGTGTCGAAAATACTCACTTTCGTCTACTTGACATTCCATTTTGAAGGCTTATAATCAAATAAAATAATATATGTAACGTAAAAACAAACACAATATCTTGTAGAGCAGAAAATTTATTATCGAATGACGTATAACATTTACCATTTTGTTTTACTTTTGGTGCTCATTTTTAAATTGAAAAAAAAACGGACACAACTTATGTTAACACCTAATACTTTACGAAGAAACCAAATCAACGATTTTTAATGAAAAACACATCCCGTCCTCAGTAGAGACCAGTTCAGTTTTTGAATCATGTGAAACTTTTAATTTCTTAAAACTGCTAAGGTTCAAGTGAAAAGCTACTGATTTTTTCAGCACTATAAAATTATTCAAGATATCATAAAGAAATTGTCTGCGCATTTTTATGACATTTCGGAAGGTATACTGTCTCAAAATTTAAACGTATTGTCCTTTGATAAAGCGTAAATAAATGTTTTTGTTTAGAATGGAATATAATACTTGATTTCTTACTATTGAATATCTATCTTATATTAGCTCTAAATTCTCTAAGCAATACTTAAAATTTTGTTTTTCTTTATTTCTCACTGAGCAAACTAAACAATTTCAATACACATCACTTCTTTGATGTGCGATTTGAATTTTTTTTATTCTAGATTTTTTCAAATGCGTGAAGCTCGTCTACTAAAATATATTGTAATTTTTTTTAAACTTTTTTCATGACACCCTAGGTTTTTATTATATGAAATAAGCAAAACTAACCCAGAGTCACTAATTCTTCAATAAATCATTTGGTTGTGAATTCCGGCAAATGAAATGCATAACAGTTATTAAAAAATATTCAAACGTCGATGGTTTTTATAAATATTTCAAAATGAAAAAAGATAAATATTTTAAATCATGGTGATTCAATATAAAATAAGACAGTATGAAATAATATTGTTTTCTTATATCAAATAAGATATTATGAAATAAATTAACATTAAAAATAAATCCAAATTTTACAAAGTTTCAATTCAATTGATTATTTTGAAATTCAAGTTTAACAACATTTTTTTTAAATATACAATAGTTTAACAGGTAGGTATTATTGCTTTTATATTTATTTTTTGTAATTCAATATTTTATCAAATTAATTTGTATCAACTTGTATCGTTAACATATGACGACACTCGTGCCCTAGTTGACTTTTACCCTGGGGGTTCGGGTTCAGTTCTCGGTGTACCCAAAAAATAACAATAAACGTCCCAGTCCGGTAAAATAATTCGCTAGATAACAAGACTTACACGTACCGAGGCAAGCTTAAGGCAGCCAGTGTTCGTGTATTTTCGCGTGCGGTAGTTTTTCTAACACGTGCAATGATGAACCGCAAGTTCCGTGCCTATTCCGGTGGTTCTAAATCCGAGGGCTCAATTACTGGGGCTGAAGGCAATATTGTCTTCCATCCACGTTCTACAATATGCCGAATCACTAATTTGGATGTATTGTAGAATACCACACAAATATTTAAATAAATACAAAAGGAAATTTAGTGTGTGGAAATTATTATTTTTTGTGCAGGCCTTAAATTATTTAAAGATCAAAATAATCTTCGAAGTCATGTCTCTGTAAGTCGTTTCAAAAAGGGCTTTTGTAATCAGTTATTTTTCTCATCATATACCTATGACAACACGACCAAAACAATCGCAGGAATATTCCAGAGACAATCGAACCATAAATTCCCGCGCTTCGCTCATGACAAATGGAAAGCTCCTCCTGGCGGGCTCGGCTCGCCCGTCTCACTCTGGCTACTGGCACCTCCAGCAGGACGAGGGAGAGGAGGATAGTGCGAAAATACCCGCGTCCATTGTCAGAAGAACACGTGGGAAGGTTTTCGAGTACGATTTATTAGAATTTTTGATCGGAATTATGTTACCGATACATTGACATTAATAAATTCAATAATATACTGGCATGGCGGCAAAACAATACGTGACTTTATGTCAACAATTGTTTAGGATATTACCACTTGTACTTTTCGAATATTTTTACTGATAATCAACATTGCTAGAATCGTCGGGTGTAATTGAAGATTTTTTAAGAGAAAATCCGAGTCTCCTAAATACCAAATGTGGAAAATTTAATATTTTGCTTTCTTTGCGATCCAGCACGTACATGACTTGTTTGATGGGAAATGTTTTTATTGTCAGTCGACTAATGTCAGAAATATGAAATGTACACGATTTATGGTTTGGGAACTGGCTAATCCAAAATATGTTTCAATATCACAAAAAGTTAAAAATATTATTAAAAAACAACAATATACAATTTTATATAAGAACCTCTCCATTATCTGATATTGAATTTTAACAAATGAAATAGAGTAAAAATGTTATACTCTGTTATACCTCTGAAGGTTGTGAATAGTCCTAGCAACTATGGAGTCTTGCCTATAAAGAGCAAATATGGGAATATTCTGACTAGCGAAATAAGGACACGCTGGAAAGAATACTACGCTGGACTACTTAATCAAAGTCACCCAATAGATCTGCGGGTGCTTGATGAGATTCCTCAGTACATGCCTGGATCTTGATGAGGAGCCGAGCCTGCGTAGGTCAGAATGATAATTCAACATCTATAAAATCATAAAATAACAGGTACATATGGAGTCCCCTCTAAAATTTTCAAATGTGGGGGACAGTCTGTGGCTATCGCTTTTCATGACCTGATGTTACATATTTGACAATCAAGAACCATCCCTGATGCCTTCTGTGAATCGGGGATTGTAAATATATAAAAACGTAAGGGAGAAAGGTCGGACTGTGATAGCTACAGAGTGATCGTATTGTTTTCAGTTATAGGTAAGATATTCAGCAGAATTGTCATGGACAGGCTTATCAAGATCTTGTGCAGGGCCACTTCGGAGTTGCAAGCCATGTTTCATGCGTTCCGCAGTATAGTGGATATAATATCCACCATAAGGCAACTGCCGGAGAAATGTCGAGAACGGAGCACGGTTTTTTATGCCAATTTTGTCGATTTGGCCAAGACTTTTGACTCAATTAATAGGGATTTGTTATGGAGGATCCTTGAAAAACTTGATGACCCGCCGCTTCTAATAGAGCTTCTGACTAAGTTTTGTAACTTCAACATGTGTTTTGTTTCACTTGGTGGAATGGAGACAGGGGCATTTGACACCAATACTGCTACAATCACCCGACATTTGAGTGAATGCCGTACACCTGGAGAACGTACCTAACTTCACATATCTGGGCAGCATCCTGACATCGAAGTTTTCTCTTGATGATGAACTGAAAAGTCGCCTAAGGAGCGCATCAGGAGCTGTTGCTAAACTATGTAAATGACAGATTGTTCTACGGCAGGAACATCTCCCAGTCTACAAGTAAATCGGTCTAGAAGGCAATTGTCCTTTCCACACTTCTCTATGGGTCCGAGACTTGGGTTCCCAATGGAAAGCACATTTGAACCATTGAAATATTTCACCAGTGTTTTCTTCGTCATATTCTTCGGATCCACTAGATTGATTATGTCACAAATCTCTTGGACCTTCAGCGTTTCAATTGTAAACGTGTAAAGAATATATTTGTAAAGGTGGAATTAAGGTAAACCGGGCATGTGATACGCATGGGCTACGAAAATGCATCTTGTACACATAGGCTACGAAAATGCATCTTGTACAGAGAGGTAGTGGGTGAAAGAAGCGTTGGGGGCCGAGAAAGGGCTATAAGGTCGCTGAATTTGTGCGGAGCGCCTGAGGACTTGAAGCAGGTGACTCAGGATCGTGGAGGATTGAGAGCCGTCTAGTCTCGAGCTGACGGCTTTTCAACGACTAGACGTATCAGCGTGCTGCGGATATGCATTGCCTGTGACTCAGCAGGATCCGCATATCTGTGCCATCTGCGGGAGGTAGTACGCATTTAGAATCGGGCTGTTTTCTCGCAGAAGATCACATGTTCGACGTAGAAGAACAGCTCAGGATTGTCTCATCATCATTACCCTATACGTTCCATTAGGGTCATAGGGATGCCATAAAACACCTCCATTTAGGTCGGTCCATATACCGGCACTTGATATCCCAGTCCGGCAATTCGCTTCAGCTTTGAGGCGACACATTGCTTTTGCAAGAGATTATTTTAAGCGCACCGTAGATTAACCCAATTACTTCGAAGCCTGGGTAAAACTCTAAGGATGGCTTATCATGAAGTCTTATTTCGAATATTTGCCTCTTACATATTACTTTATAGGTCGTATTCTGCCACGCCAGCTGATACTGTAAATCTTTCTACCGAACACCGGTGTACAGTATAGGATGGGTATCCGATTTGTTGTGTCCTTTGTTGGCAATAAAATAGCGCTACTCTTGGCCAGCTAACAGGTTGCATCCTCATTACCTTATCATCTTCAGTGTCTCACCTTTATTGTGGTTGTTGTATTTTTTTTTTCAACTTTTTCATGTAAATACATGCGGATTTGTTGCTTTATAACAAATATATGTATTCTTCTAATCAACCAGTACCAATAATGATAAACTAAATCTGCATATAAAGACGAATCTTTTCATTCATCACATGATTAAACCCCTGACCCCCATCATCTTCGGTTAGGATTTTTATCACTGTTTTATTATTACTTCATTCAAATATAAAAAAACATACATTATTATAATACCTTTTTAATTTAATGAAAAATAAAATGAAAACTAATCTGGTTGAAAAACTGTGAAATAGAAAAAAAACTTATAATCCAGTCATCAGTTGAACATAAGCTTTTATTTGTTATTGATAAGCTTTTTGTTATTCCTGTCTTCGCATTGTTCAACAGTAGCCACCAAGTCCAATGCATAAGCTAAGACTGAAGGAGCGAGGGTCCGGCGGGGAGCGGACTCACTCCTGACAGAGATGACAGAGATACAGAGGTGAAGCATCACCGCAGTCAATAACGACTCGGTTTTTATTAATGAACCACTTGAGAGGGATATTTATGTGACGGCTAACAATTTCTCAGCTCCCAGCTAGCCCAGTAAATTGGGAAATTGTACCAACACCGGTTCTTATTCAGAACGTGGATTAAATGGTGTTTATACATCGTTTTCCTTTTTTATTTGGAATGTGTGTACAAATCTGTGTATTTACTTAACATTGTTTTAAATAGTTAATTAAATTTATTGAACTCCGATTCGTATATTTACAATCAAGTATTTTCAATGAAGATAAATGAAATACACACAATTTTTAAATATTCTGAACACATTATGATATTGGTCCTATAATACATTTTCGTTAAAGGGTTTTTTTTAATCTAACGGAGTACTTTCTCGAATGCGTGCATTAATAAATTATTTTAAATAATTATGACTAGTCGGACTTGAAGAAGATAGATGAATTTTTTTAGCTAAGGGTATAGAGATCTATCCTCTAGGCCTACCTCAAAATCTACATTGCATGATTGTATTTATATATGTAATAGTCAGACAAAAATTATCTACAAAATATATATTTTTTTAAATAATAAGAATGTAACAAACTAAATATATTTGCAGAATAACTTTTTTTTGGTTTCGTAGTTTACCCATATTTGTATGATACCTGACATGTTTCGTAGTTTACCCATATTTATATGATACGTGCCAGATTTTGGTTTCGTAGTTTACCCATATTTGTACGTGACAGATTTTGGTTTCGTAGTTTACCCATATTTGTATGATACGTGACAGATTTTAAAATTTTACAATATTAGTGAGAACATTAGTTTGATATTTAGAAACAATCCTTGAAAACACATCGATTAAGTGATTTTATAAATATCAAACCAGATTACTGAAATGCCCTTTATTAAATTTATTGCAATGAAGACGTAGAACTTTATTTTGTTTATTTATAATATAATTTAAAGTGTAATTTGTTTATTTTATACGCAATATGTTTTAGCAACATGTAGGTACCATATAACTCAGAATCATGTTATAAAGCCAAAAGCGTTTTTATAATTTGAGGTTTTAATGGTTTTAATATCCAAAAGTTGAGAATTATAAAATAATGAAACATTTATTTTACCTACTAACGAGACAATACTTAAAATTTAAATTCAATCAACCGCTTAGAATATAAATATTGCAGCGATTAAATCGCCGCTTTCTTTGAAATGAAAAACGCTTAAGTTATGACATGTTTAATTAAATAAGCATATTCTTTTATAATTCCCGCTCATTAAACAAGTCTTGAGATTGCTCAATATCTTTGGTAGTATCCATTAATTAGTTCCTCCAACAGTAGCCCTACAGCACTGGTCTAGCTGATGCAAAAGCCGCTGTGCGCGCTGTCCTGGGTGGAGGTCCTAAAGGTACTCGTACTATCCAGAATCACCGCGACTATATGATATATGCGGTGCGTGCTGCGTACGTAGACGCTTATTCCAAGGTGTGGTCTTTGCCCGCGGCCGGGAGTTGCAGCTGACTAGAAACCATGAAGCAAGAGGGAAAACTCTTCTTTGATTTTTTAACCCACTGTTTAGAACAATTAAATTGGAACTTAATGAAACAATCAAGCTAATAGTCACATAAGTATGGAACAGAGTTATAGACCACGCATCTAAAAAACAATATCGAGTCCATTGTTTGATTTGAAAACAGGGACTTGCTCATGATATGACCAGCAGAGGAAACATCTGAATTATAAACTTTTGTTGCATACAATATAACGTGACGTGCTTATTTCTTTGTGGAAAAGTCTTATAACCAACCAGAAATATGTTAAAGGCTTGTGTAAGTAAGATAGCGATTGTTTTTCAGGTGAAGTTGGGAAACGATCACGAATCTTTCGTTTAGAAGACAAACGTTCTAGCAACTAAGTCACAAATATGGTCAAGAATATATTTCGGGACAAGAACCATTAGGGATATCCCTTCTTTGTTTTGAAAACCTTAAATAATATGCTACATAAGAACTAACTTGTTAGTATGGATCGATCGTGCCACCAAACAGCAATTCGTTCAAAATTGACCTTACTTTTACATACCTTTATTAAAATAAACTATTTAATTATCATTATCCTAGCAAGATCCCAAATAAATATGAACTTTATACTTTTGATTTTATAATTTGAAAAATATGGGTAATGAAAATTTCCTGACTAACTAGACAACGTTTTTTTCTTTTTTATACACCATAATTGTGTTCATTTTCACCTAACTGAGTGTGTTTATACACCATAGTTGTGTTCGTTTTCACCTAACTGAGTGTGTTTATACACCATAATTGTGTTTATTTTCACCTAACTGTGTTTAAAAAAACAATATTTTACCGCGTATTGTTCATAAAACAACATAAATGATTTCGCTGGTGGCGGTAGATATACTCGTACATACGATATATCGTATGTTATATACTCACAGGCGCCAATGCCACTAACGAAGACCTGGCAATGTCCCTCTTAACAAAACCTTCGGACTAAAGATCTGAAGACTAGGAAGAAGTAAATGATAGAACTGAGCATCCCGCAGAGATGATATAATCTTTGTAGCTGAACGAAAACAGTTAATGTATAGAAAATCCGTTTCACATAGTTTTTTTCCCAACATTACGTCTGTAACATACATATGTGTAAGGCTTAGTTATGTTAAACAATACACACGGCATTATATTAAACTTTTTATATGTGGGAGTAATAATAGTAATATGTAAAAGATTTTTTTGTACAAATTAAACGCCTCAAAGCTCTGAATTTAATTTACCTTTACCAAAATATATGAAAGTTAATATTTAAATATTTATTTATTTATTAAATTAGAAGAAATATAATAAATCCACTTACACAATCATGTTTGAAAATGCAACCTATTGAAAATTTCTTTCGATTGCGATAAAGTTCAGAAATATAATTAGCGTTGTTTGAGTGAAAGACTTTTCTTTTCAACTTACTCGCAGATATATTTTGGTTACAAATAAGAAAATATGTTATAGGAAACGTATGACGAAATTGTATCTAATATGCGCATACGCGTATCATAGTACCATCGACCTATACGTATACAAAAAGCTACCACACTATTCAAACTAATTCAGGTAATTTGATTATGTACTTTTTATTTACGAATACACTCAAGAAATACCCTAGATTAGCGGTATAATGTTCTACCTAATGCCGATAAACAGCTGTGATGTTTATGAAAAAGTTTAAAAAATCACGTTTTTGCAATTGTATTTTCAGTAAAAATATTTTTTTTAATTTTAAATAATCTTTATTGCCAGTATTTATTCATTTATTCTATTTACTTTTGACATTTGAGTTTCCTAATACTCGTACATTTAAATTTGTCAACTACACAGTAGTGTACAAATCAATTTGAAAGAATATAACATCACTGCAGTTAAGCGTTAACTTTTTAACGTTTATTCGTAAAATTTGTGAGTAAGTGTGTTTTGTATTTTTATCGTTCTTTTATGAGAAACGTATTCATATATCATCTGAATTCTCTCTTGCACTTGCTCGAACATAGAATATATATTTTTGTAGTTCTTCGAAAGACCGGTTTGAAAGATTTAACAGATATGTTACAAAAATGAGTAATCCTGAATCCACACCAATATTTTGTGATGTGACTTATATACATACCCTTTTTTTTTTCATAGCGTGATAATTTACCTTACACTTGAGAGTGCATCTCACCCACAATCCTTGATCAAGAAATCAGCACTTGTTTCAAATTTATTTTTTTATCTACAATAAATAAACGTCTTGTTCAGCATATGTTTGAATAATCATTTGTATTTCAAAACACCCCACATTTTTATTATACTAGTATTATGCGGTTCATTTATCTTGCCTTTGGAACGATCTTCCTATTTAAATTAGACGTACTTCATTTGAATGGTTGAATTAAAATAGGCACTAAGTACCAAAAAAAAAACAAAAAAAACTAAGTATGCAGTTTCATTATATATGACATATAGAACGAAACTGCATACTTAGTTTTTTTTGTTTTTTTTTTGGTACTTAGTGCCTATTTTAATTCAACCATTCATTTATTATCTTTATTTAAAACAAACGAGTATTCACTAAAATATTATGTCTAAAAATATTCCATATCCCTAACTATTGTGCAATTTCTATGCCAATCCTTGCTTTATTTGATAAATGTTAATTAATTTTTTTGTTAATTTACTTCTTCGTCCCTACTCCCTAGACACGGACACGGACACGGACACGGTCATTGATACTGATTATAATTTATCATGAAACAAAAGCTGGTTTATGAGAAGAAATAGTTCTTAAGTATTATAATAAATCTGCCAGGTTTATATGTATTAAAATTAAATAAATAAGTCTATGTACATCTGATACACACTTGTCTTATATATCATATATATTAAATAGGTGCTATTTCTCAACAATTAAGTCACGTACTATTTGTTCCGCAATATTCCATTTTTTGTATTTAACCAACGCATGTTACATATTTTAGCGTTGCTCATGTTTACTTCACTTTTATCTCATATTAACTCATAAAATAATGTTTTTAAAAATTCTTTAATGTCATAGAAATGTCTTGGCGTTATATCTACAGAGTCAGACAAGTAACGGAAGCATTTGGAAATCCTAAGAAAATCTAAATACTTGTATTGAGTGTTAACATAAGTTGTGTCCGTTTTTTTTCCAAACGAAGAGAACAAGAGGACACAACAACAAAATTACAACAAATTAGTCAATAATGTATTCTCCATTATTATTTACAACTTATTGCCAACGTTCTATAAGTTTTTCAATGCCTATGCGATAAAAACCATCCGGTCTTGACTCGAGAAATTCGTCCAACCATGTCCGCAATTCGACGTCATTATTGAAGAAAACGCCGCTCAAATTGCTCGAAAGCGACCGGAATAGGTGGAAATCCGACGGCGCGAGGTCTGGAGAATATGGAAGGTGCGGCAGGACTTCCCAGCCAAGCGTTTGAATGGCATTTTTCGTAATGTTGTCGATATGAGGGCGGGCGTTATCGTGTTGCAGAATAACGCCATATTGCCGATCCGGCCTTTTTTGTTGAATTGCAGTGTTGAACCACTGCATTTGCAGAATGTATAGCTCCACGTTGACTGTCTGATTGCGTTCAAGTATCTCGTAATGGATGACGCCTTGCCAATCCCACCAAATGGAAATCATCGTCTTGCACAGACGCAAACCTTGTTTCGCTCTAGGCGTTGTTTGTTGACCATAACTCACCAATTCTTTCTGTTTCTTCATATTCACATAAAGGCACCATTTTTCATCACCAGTAATGATACGGTAAAGGAACCTTTGCTTGTGGCCATGCGTAGCTCGATGATGCGCGAGCAAACCAGCAGAAATTGTCGAACGTTGATTTTTGTTGTTTTCACTCAAAACATGTGGAACCCAAGCGCCAAATTTCTGGACTTTTTCCATTGATTTAAGATGGCGGTATACAGTCATGTGACTACAATTCATCTGCTCAGCCAATTCTACGATGGTTTGAAGGGGATCTTCATGAATAATATGGTTTAAACGGTCCTCATCGAAGTCCACTGGTCGTCCGGAACGCTCCATGTCTTTCAGGTCGAAATTACCGTCTTTGAAACGCAAAAACCATCGACGAGCTGTCTTTTCATTCATAGCATCTTCACCGTACACTTCGCAAATATTGACTTCAAATTTAATTCATTTAAGCGATTGGCTATGAATATTCTTATTTTTCCGATTTTAAATCGCTCATTTTTACACATGTATTTATGTGTATTGAGCAGCTTTGGTAGCTTTATTCCCACAATTGAACGCGAACAGAAGGAGGTGTCGAAAATGCTCACTTTCGTCTACTTGACATTCCATTTTGAAGGCTTGTAATCAAATAAAAAAATATATAGTATGTAATGTAAAAGCAAACACAATATCTTGTAGAGCAGAAAATTTTCTTTTGAATGACGTATAACCTTTACCATTTTGTTTTACTTTTGGTGCTCATTTTTACATTTGAAAAAAAATGGACACAACTTATGTTAACACCTAATATTTAAAGTAAAGGAGAGTAATCGAACCTGGAGAGCTCACTTGCTTAACTCGATTGCTAGACATTAGACCGCGGGTGCTGACAACATTTTTAACGTAATGAACATAAATTAAAACCATTGATTTTAAATTATAGAATTTATTTAAAATATTTGCATAAAATATATGTTAAATTGTTTATACTTGTATAAGTACATCTGTACTTACTCACACATAAAATAGTATACGTACTTGTTCATAAACATAGCCAAATTGGCATAAACCTTTTTACCATAAATAATGGGGAAAAAATATTTAACGGAGGACAATTTCAATTTTTTCAAAATTTACAGTGCTTGTTTATTTAATGGCTAAAAACCACAAGGATACTATAATTCTTGTAAAATACAATCCAGTAAGTACGAATGTAATGCAATACCTCAGAATTTTAAATATTTGTTCAATGTAAAAAATATTAAGAAATTATATTCAAAACCAAGAATAGAAAAAAGTGGTTTTTAGATGTGTGTATCCAAAAAGAACCCGACCGACAAAACACATTTTTAATTTTTTTTGGTATGTTAAAAAAAGGATTGATTAAAAAAAGTTTCATGCGCAAAAATATCAAACCAGTTAAATGGGGTTTTAATCGTTGAAATCCCTATTGAAATATGTCCCGCTCATACAACGCGACTGGATGTCTCCTCTATTATCTCAGAACATGTGAATCGACATCAAATGCGGTTTGGGACTTTTTTTGCAATTATACGCATAATTTCTTCATACTCGTATATCGTCGGTGTCATTTAATGGTAAACATTCTCGTTAAGCAAGCGGGAGTTCATGGTTTGCTTCGTGGTAAATTTGCTTTCGGACTGGTTTATTCTAAGACCTTATTTTATCTAAGTTTATATTTAAAGGTTATTAATATTTTTTCTGAATCTTAAGCATTACTATCTTTATATAAATTCTGTGAGCGGTATAAATGTGTATAAGAAAACAATGCGCAGTAAAATTCCGAGTATAATATGTGTAAAAGTAAGACTGCAGCAGATTGAAGAGGCCGGTCGTCTTGGAACATTGATCTTCCATTCATCAGAACTTTGGATTTAATCTGATGAAATTATATATTTACTTAAGTATAAAACATTACACAGAATCAAATAAGTAAATAGATGCACTGGCAATATCCATTTATATAATACTCGTAGTTGATAATTATCCTCGATTACAAAAGATTGCCTTTCACGACTTTGTTAAAAACGCTTTGATAGAGCTAAACAATCCTCTCTCTTATTCCATGTTTATTATGTAGATTTTTTAAAGATTTTGTTTAATTTATTCACTAATATAAAAGTTGACTATTTTATTTATAAAATATACTATGATAATATTTTTTAGAAACCCCACATCATATTTTTTTATTTAAAATTCAGGTTTATTTTACAATATTTATTCAGTAACTTGTGAAATAAACAATCAATACGACATTCTTAAATATATTTTTTATAGATAAAAGGTTTACAGTCAGTTAGTAGAGATATACAGTTTGTCCGAACTTATTGTTTTAGATGTTATCTTGATTGTCCTGGCCCGTATCATCATCATTGTGAGCATTCGATTTTTCATTCCAAAGTTAGCATCTGTCAATTAAATTGTGACGACCTGACTTGCCCGAGTTGTCCTCCTCGGGCTCTATATTCAAGTCATTTTAGATCACATTTTGAATAGAGTGGCCTCTCCAGAAATATATTTCATTATTTATTATTAATTATGTACGACCAAATTCAAAACAGGTAGTTTATCTGTCTGTCATTTTTTAATATCAGAATGTTACCTCCGATGGACAGGAGCACGGGGCTTAACGCTAAGCGGGGAATCGAACCATTTACTTGATTTGACTCGATACCGAAGTCAACTTTATCGTTATACTGGATTAAATATTTTTCAATTTACTTTTAAACTAAGGGAAGAAAGAATTAAAAAAACTCTTACAGTACTTGAAAAAATAATGAAGATAATAAAAATAAAAATAAAAAAAGTTGTAGCAGGTTATTGTGTACAACATATATATATATGGTACAGAACAAAAGGCGATTACCTAAAATATGCGCACTTCTTAGTTATACAATTATAGAAACCTCTAAAAAGAAGGTAAAAATCCAGCGCGAGTAATGTAACCACGAACATAGAGTTTTTATTGAAGAATTTTTATTTTTTATTTGAGACTTCGCTAAATTAAATCAATTTACGATTTATCTCAAAAGCAAAAAAAATCCACTCTCGTGGCTTCAGAAAAGATGGCCTGAAAAAGAGTCCCTTGAAGTAATTCATGGAAAACCCATTAGCATCCGTCCATAGATGATCTTAAAAATATTAAATAATAATTGGAAATCTTAATAAAACAGGTTAAGTGTAAAGAAAACGTTCAGTACTTCCGTATTAAGAAAATATCAAATTGAAGTTACAATTGTAATTTCATTGTAAAATGTTATATATTATTTTTATATCATCAAACATTAAAATTCAAACTGTCATAAAATCGTTATTTGTACAGATAGAATCATAGACTACTCGTACTCGTATAGTGAGTAATATTACTGCAGTTGTTAGTCTGTACTGAATAGGATCTACAAACAGGTCCGATTCGATTGACAAAGCTTAGTCCTATGACCCGTGATTAATGCGCCTCACACCGCAAGCATAATACATATTATACTCGTACATATTCAAATGTTAAGGAGGACGTCGGCCCGCTCGGCCCAGTTTAAATGCTAGCATATCTCCAGAACATGCGCCCATTAAAATCACGCTGCCTTACACAGTAGCATTTCTGATTACTATCGTCGTGTTGTTTTATTTTAAAAGCCAGTCAAGTCAGTGTTTTTATGATCCTACCTGCACTCAGTCCAAATACACTCTAACTTGGTGTTACCTAATGTAACAATTAATTTATTTATCTTTAATGCCATCACGTACCCACATGTTAGTACTTCAATTATATTTAATATCATTTCCTTCAGAACATTTACGATATTTTCGTAATTATTTTTTTATAAAAAAGCTGCATGTTATATGATAGATCAATGAGACAGTTTCAATATAATTTATTTGATTTTTTTAAAGAGAGAAATCAGGATTAAAAAATTAAATTCTCAATTTAAGAAAATATTTTTTTTTTCAATTAAATTAACAAGACTAGACAAAACAACATATTTATATAACTCTATTTCATTGCAATAATCTAAAACCAGATAAAAATTTATCAAAAATAAAAACAAATAAATGTTAATTACTCATAAATTTCCCCAGCCAGGTTATGGTGTATGTAACATAACACTTATACAGTACAATATCAGTGCTTACTTTGAGATATGGAAATGATACTCGTACGTGAATATGGAAAACTAATAAAAAGAGCCGAGTTAATGCGGTGAACATTCTTGCAACATTTCATAGGGGGTGTCGATGGGGGACAGAATTAGATATGTTATTATTAAGTACAGTGAAAAGGTCACAAAATACTAATACAAGCGTGAGTGCGATTCGTGGTAGGTTAGATCAAGTAAATGTAATTTTGAAAAAGGGAAAGATAAGGAGTAAGATAAAGAGAAGGAACTCTATGAGAACATATATGGATGTGGAGAAGGGAAACAAGTATGTCATGATATGAAATTTTGGAACTCTGTCTAGTCTAACGGGGAATGGCGTGATGCATAGTGTATACATCCATAAAACACCAACCAAAAAATATTTCTACATTTTAATTAATTGTTTTACAAAATCTGTTAACAATTTGATCAGGGTAATTAGTTTTAATCACTGAAATAGAGGTTCATTGCAGTGATTTTCGACGAGTGTGGCACAGACACCGCGTCCCCGGCCACTGGTGTTGGACAAACAGGCGCGACAATCTGCTGAGGGATTATGGATTTAGTATATTTCCCTTCTGACACGTCACTCCGGAGCCGGATCATTCGTTTTCAACTTAACATGGATGTTCGCATCTATGAGCAAAACTTAAAATACTTTATAGCATTCAGATCAATGACAGAAAACCAAATATTCAATATAAAACGTCTAATTAGAGCAACAGTTCAATATTTAACTAACGTTTTTTTTAACTTATCCAATTATTTGAACTTGCAGATTTCATAGGTTGAAATGTTTTTTTTTGTCATCGTACATTAATGTGTACATTTTTATGGCTTCGTTGAACACCAAAGAAATTTAAATTGTTGAACTCATTCAATAATGAAACTGATAGAAACAAATGAATACTTTTCAAATATTTTCGACAGCAAAACAATTTTCAAAAGCTCCCGCTAAAACCTTATTCTTGACGAAAAATATTTTTAGAAAATTAATTTAAAAATAGTTTTTTTGTTTATGCACTTTATTGTAAAATATACCATACAACTTGAGAGTATTCGCCATACGGCAATCTTTCCAACCAAACAAACAAGAGTTAAGTAGATTAGCGACAATTGCTTAGTGATAGGTTACAGAGTTATTTCAAAAAGAAAAAAAAACTGATTCTTATTTAAAGCATTAAAAAAACACGAATACAAAATATTTGTAAATGTCACCAAATGCTGGAAAAGGAGAAGAAATGTGGGAAAGGATAAGAAACCAACGTCACGGGATAAGGTAAATTACTCGCAGCGCAGTAAATATACTCATAAAGCTGTTTAAGGTCTCGAGAATAGTCTAGCAACTTTTCAATACTTTCACAGAAAACTTTTAATGTAGCAAAATTATCCTTTGACGCCACTAGATCAGTTCGAAAATGAACCGATGTAAGACTAAATAGAGACCCCTTCGGAAATAATTCGCTTAATTATTACTGCAGTACCACAAAAGGTGATCTCTGGATTGATTCAGATGACCGTGAATATTATAACAGAACTAAGGGACAAGATTGAAGCTTAAAAGATTACCATTAAAGCTCCCATGGTCAGAGAGAAATTTGATAGGTCAATAGCTTGAATACACCCACGGGGATTCGAGGCGCGATCCAAGGAATGCTGCAAAGGGGAAAAAACTATGTCTGTCTTCCTACGACGGGGGATGACGACGATCGATGTTGAGAAGATGACAACTGGACTTTTATGCAAGTTTTAAGAATCATCCCTGGAAAGGGGTGAATGCGAATGTCACCTATCTTCACCAGTTGACCCTTACGAGAAGGATAATCGCGGCGCCACGCAGGACCTCCAGATCCAACAGAGCAAGCTCCATTAAAACCGGAATAGCTTCCGCCGAACATGTCCAATAAGCCTTAGAGACAACCAATTATATATATTTTTAACGGTGTAAATTTAGATGCTGGTTATCAAAGTTTGCCTCTATAATATACTTAACATATTATAGTTAGAGTTTTGCCAACTCTAAGGCCTTCTATAGTATCTGAAGCTCTACTTTTTTGTGAGAAGTGTTATTTATGACTTACATGTATGTACCATAATTTAGACTTAATAATCGAGTTGTAAAATAAAAATAAAATCATTTTCCAACATTTTTACCATAGTTTGAAAATGATGTTTTTAAAAATATTGTAAATCGACCGATTTATAATTTTTTTTAATTGGCAATCCACCCAAATTAGGATGATTTGTGCCATAAAATTCAAGTTGTAATGCAATTATATGCGTCAATATAATAAAACAATTTTTTTCTTAAAAAAATTTACGATTCTATACAATTTAGCTGATTAAGCTTCAAAAATTTAACAATCGATCTATAAGTGGAAAAAATCCACGAAGAAAGATTTATTAATTATTAAGTATCGAACTATATATGTACAAATAACTTACACAATTATGTGCGATACAATTGCGGCTCCAGTTCCTCACATTAACAAGTTCCACATATTGACTGACAGATAAAATAATAATTTAAAAGAATACAAACTAAAGTTAAAATAGAAAATTAGAGACATAACGGTGTGGGAAGGAGAATAACAATTATTATTTTCTTTAAAATATTCTTTACTTTATTTTTGTAATAAATACAGGTTAAGAGTGATAAATACGTGGATGTGAGACGACCTCCGTAGTGTAGTTGGTTAGTCGCCTGTCTTTTGATACGAGAGTTGTGTGTTCGATTCTTGTTAGTACCCATTTTCTTTTCAAATAGAGTTTCAGTCTGATTTTTATTTGAGGTCTCTTTAACAACTAACAACTTTCTGGATATTGGAAAAGAATGCCACATGACAATAAGTCCGTCAGATTGTATTGTAACATATACAATGAAAGCGTGATACAATATGTACAAATAATTTACGTTAATTGATTTTTCGCAATTTTTTTTCAAAAACATCAGTTTGATGATAACGCTATAATTTTGTATATTCAGTTTAACCAACGAAACCACTTACAAGACACGGTCAGTACTTTAACGAACCAATTTAACAAACATGTAGGTTTACCTAAGGCTTGGATACGCGATCTGTTTAGAGCATTAATCAAAAGATGAATTATATAGCGGGGAATGTTGGTGCGATAAAAAAACTAGTAACATTTATATGACTAATCTTGATTATATTTTATACATTTGCGTTGATAAATCGCCTCATTGTTTTCCGGGTGCCGTGGCGTGGCTACCGTGCGCCCGATAATCACCGCATTCGTCAAAAATAATAATAAATGCCTCTCGAAGGAGTATAATCATTTCTCATACGTATCGGAGAAAGAAACTCTTTGACAATGTCCATATTTCGTGGCGCATTCCGGGCCCTGCGCCTGGCCGCTAGTGCTGTTGCTGGGACCTTTGGTGCCAGCGTTTCTCGTCTCGTGGTTCGTGGTCCATGGCGGAGTTTTGGCTGTCAGAAACAGTGAAAATATGTTTCTCTCTTAATTATTTGGTTATAAAATTTCACGAGGAATTTGGAGACAGAGAGTATAACTCGGGAGTGGAACGGTATCTTCGTGAAAGTTAAGGATCCTTAAGAGCTTTATATCCATCGGAAATATACACACGTGTATAGTAATTATTTTCATCATCATCATCATCACGCCATATCCCTGTTATAGTAGGCAGATAGATTTTTACTGCATTCTATCTTGGCAAACATATTTCTCTTCTGCCACGTCCATACACCTCGACATGCATACTATGATATTACACAGGTTTTTTACTATTTCCTCTTTCAGGACTTGATTAATAAGGTGATATCATATTTTTATAGGTTTTCGTAAATTTTTCGTATCATCTATACTACGCGTATGGATTAGTTGTCTAAATCTTACATCATTTGTTCTTTTTACGTGGTGGAACCATTTCAATATTCCGTTTTTTTTATTTTAAACACTGCATCTTCTTTCAATCCACATTTTTTCCTTCTCATGTCTTATTAAGTCATACATTGTTTTCCACACATTCTACGCAACGCTTTAATTTCTACCACATTTATCTTACATTCATCACTTTTTTTCCACGTCCATGTTTTGATTGAGTTATCAATTGTTGGGATCAAGATTTCATTATGAGCAGACAGCTTTGCTTCTTTTTAAATGCTCCTGTCGATGCACACATTGTATAACCCACAATGGCTCTATTGACATTTATTTTTAAAATTCGATAAATAAGATAAAGCTGAATATAGCTAATGTACGAATGCTTCGTATAACAATAAAGGTAATATGATATTTTAAATACTTAACATTATATCTATCCACAACTAAATAAAGCTTCAGAAGCTCTGCCTCACGCGACCGCGTGAGCTCAAAATATTAATTAAACTTACTAAAAATACAGAAAGCGAAACCTAAGCTTAAATAATATATTTTATATTGTATGGGAAAATAAGATTTAATCGGATATATTTTTATTAACTGTTTGGAAGGTTAATATAATATATAAATAGGGGTTTTCTGTAGACATTCTTTTAACGCTTTGTAAACCAAATTAATTTTGCTAAACCTCGTACATCGTTTTAAATTAAATAAAATACATTATAAAAACATACATATCTCCTTTACTAAACTAAAAAATCATTCGACATTAAAGAAAATCTCTGAACTATCTATGTAGGTATATGAAGATTATAATTACAATTTCAAATATTTATACTTATTTAATGAAGACCTTAACATGTTTGTTAATAATACTCAGATAGATTTCTCCTTAAACCAGAAAAAGAGACTTAAGTATTATTAAAAGACACGCCCAGCGCATGGCAAGGCAATGTTACAGCTAACATTTTATACTTCTACGAATCGTTATATTCTAATGTGTTAATAATTGAATATCGCGCGGTTATCAAGTTTATTTTAAAAGAAGGGTAAATATTAAAATACGTCAACATCTATACGATGTGGTATTTGTTCATACTTGCTATAATTTGTTCACACCGAAATTTTTTGGGCCTTAGTGGTATATTTGATGATGTGGATGAGTCATCAAAAGTGTGATTGACGATGTGGAAAATGAGAAAAATTCGTATTTAAAAATGTGCACACATTTCCTCTCTGCCTACACCACAATGGCCATGGCGTGATATGAATTTACATTTGTAGGTGCACAATTTAAACAATGACTGAAAATCATCAGACACCGTATGATACGATACGTCATATCTTACAGTTGGTAGTTGGACAAAATCATCAGACACCGTGTGATACGATACGTCGTATCTTACAGTTGGTAGTTGGACAAAATCATCAGACACCGTGTGATACGATACGTCATATCTTACAGTTGGTAGTTGGACAAAATCATCAGACACCGTGTGATACGATACGTCATATCTTACAGTTGGTAGTTGGACAAAATAAATAATGTCGATATGTCTCTCCGAATTGAATGGCTGATTGAGTTCATTATCTCTCCATCGTGACTGCGGTTTGGGGTTTCGTTTTGTTATATAGGAATATTCATGGCTGATGATTAAATTATGTAGTCTTTTTAAAATGTAGATACCAGAAGGAGACGATCCAAGTTTTAAAAAATATAATAACAGTATCGTTTAAAAATACAATCGAATCCTCTTTTAAGTTTTTTTTTATATCCAATAGTCAGATTAGAGTTATTTTCGATTGCTTTGTTGGTAGAACGATTGACTTTCAATTCGAGGGTGACGGATTCGATTTATAAAAAGGTTCCCAGTCTGGTTTTTTACATCTGGCATTTTAATGTATTTCAAGTAGGTTGTTAGAAATTTGCATATGGATATAAACCCGCTAAGTTATACTGTACAACGGAAGTGTAATATAACAAAATAATTTATATTATCATTATCACAATTTGTAGATCATGAATAACATTTAATGGCGTTTCATGTTCGACAATGCATCGCGCTTTCTCTCTTCATAAAAACACGAGCTTCTGTATTCAGCCTGACTCTGAAGTGTTTAGATCTACTCGTACATAGACCATTAAGTGATCTTTAGTAGATGCTCTTTGAACTGGTTCAATTCAGGCTTATCGGTCACATTTTATTGTTTTTTTGTGATAATAGATCATTTTAATGCAAAACATTTTCAGCCATTCGTACTAAAATAATTTCAAAATATTTCGAGTACTGTTGATGACATTTTAACGTATTTTACCTTATTTTACTTTACCTCCTAGACAATTCTTGAAAAACTTTAGCCTTCTTCATGACAGACATATACATCTATTTTAAGTATTCTTCCCAACTCTTTCTCTCTAATTAGAGACATTTTTCTAAGTCTCCGTCTTTTAGAACTATCTACATTGACTATCATTTATAATATTTAATTAAGAATATCAAAATTAAACGCTTTGATTGTTCTACATCCATTATTTATTTATTCAGTGACAGTGACAACTGTTTCATTATACAATGGCCTTGTCAAAGTGTGGCTGAAACTTAGCTACGTGACACGTATATCCAAAAAATGTTTACATAATTTACAAAAGAATAGTATTTTTATAATTCTTAAGTGACTATGTAGGTGAACACAGTTGGATAATGTTATTGTATAGATATACGAGTATAACTATCAAAGGAAAGAAAAACTATTAAAAATGGACTTCTATGAAATGAAAATGAACATTTAACGTTTTGTAAATTCGCAATTTATTATAACAGAGAAGTGACTTATCGAGACTTGTCGAGCCAACTGAAGTTTATTATGAGGTTGTTAATGTACACTTATTTAAATGTGTCAAAAACAATGTAAAAAAAAGATTTTTTTATCATAAAAAAAATGGTCTTAAAATCGAATCTTACATATCATCATGCCGTGTCACTGGCGAGGTAGGCAGGAAGGAACAGATCTTTATAATTTTCTATTCAAGCATACAATTTTCCCCTCCTTCACATTCAGAAATCCCATCATGCACTATGTTCTATTATTCACTCTTCTCACTTTACTTCTCGCAAAATCTGGACCACTTGATCCATGCATATTTTCTTCGGTCTTTCTTTTCCACGCACACCTTGCAATTCTGACTTGTATACTAAATTTGTCATTATTTCGTCGTTTATTCTCTTCACATGTTCAAATCATCTTAACGCCCTTTTTTCATCTTACTTGAAAGATTAATTTTATCCACGCGTTAATTTCTTGTGCCTCTGTTCTGCCTTTTCCCATAGATTAACAATCCGCATTTTACTGTTAGTGCTCGCATTTCACATCGTTTATCTTATTTTCATAATTGTATTACTAAGTCCAAGCTTTACTTTCACATGTCAATGTGGGTACCAAAATACTAGTATGTTTAGTCCTAGCTTGTAAGGAAAAGGATTGTGTGAAACCACAGAAATATATACAAGTGCAATTTGAAAAAATTAAATATATAAATACACTTTTTCATCATGTACCGTTGACAATCACTCTGTTCTTGAAGTTGACGATCACTCTGGAGGAAATATATTATACTCGTATGTATCTGTCTTTGGCAGCACGGAACAACTCTTCAACTGTCTGGATACCTGTCCATTCGCGAATCTTGCGTAACCAAGACAGGCGCCTTCTACCGATTCCGCGTCGACGAGGATTCATCAGGACCCATCAATATTAATATCATTTTTGGAAAAACAAAAAAAAAATATTGATGGTTCATAATTATTCACTAAAATGTTGACTTAATAACCATTTTCAATATTTAAACCTTTTTCGTGTTTTTTTTATGTGATGTCAAATATTATATTGCATTTGTTTATTAATTACAAATTTCAATTCTTAAGGTCATACAAAAAAATATGAAAGCATCGAATATTTATAATGACAGAATGACATGCGCACGATTTCTGGCCTGCCGTATTAGGATACATTCAATATGGTCAGAGTTATACACACATCCACACAGAGACAGATATTATACAAAGCAACATGAGTGACGCCCAGGCAAGGGTGTACCCCGAACCCCGACAAATAAGATGCCTTGTAAAATTAAAACTTTATCTTAATACAATAATAAAATTTAATGGGAAAGGATAAAGGTTGATTTTGTGTAAAACACTACATTCGGAGACATTGAAAACATATTTCTTGTTCTGTTTCAGTTTATCTACCGTGTTGATCTGGGACGGGCTCATCTGAGGTCTGGGTCTGGGGCTGGGGCAGGGGCATGAGAGAGTATCTTTTGGAAATCGGGATATTAAGAAGGTGCTCCGGAATGATCACTAATATAAACTTCGGGCTGCTTCTCGGAAATCGTATCAATTCAAACAAATTGTCAATGAAGATAAAACTTGTGTTTACATTAATATTACGGTAATGTCCAACCGCATACATAAACTTGTGTTTACATTAATATTAAGGTAATGTCCAACCGCATACATAAACTTTTCATTTTTACGGAAACTCGAGACGGTTTATGAGATGTGTTTATTTTTTTAGATTTGCATAAAATACACCAAGGAAAATAAATTTTTACCTAAATTCTCAGGCAGGTCAAAATGTAATATAATACATTCAGCAAATACACGTTTACCGATATATTTAATCTATTGTGTTACACCAATTCCACGAATTGTATTGTATTGTATTGCATTTGCGTTGTATAAAGTACAACTTGACGGGTTTATTTTATTACCTTATGAAAATCTCTGTCGACCAGCCAGAAATACAAGTATGTTAAAAATCCTTAAGTAGAAATTAAACTGAATCCCATTAAAAAAATAGGTACTTACAAGAATTGAGCTCGAAACCGGACTGTAAGAAAGCTTCTTACCCACTAGGCCGTGAACATGCTTGATAAAAGCATTTTTCACGAATTTGCCTCATAACTCAGATACAGTAAACTTTTCATTAATATTTTATTCAAAATACATAAATCAGGTTTTTTAAAAAAGAGTTTATTATTTCTATGTATTTTGGACAGAAAAAATTAAAACATATAAATAATATAGAGTTAAGGAAAATCATTAAGTTACAAATTTTAATAGTGATACACTCGTCTAGTATATGTAAACTTGATGGCATCAACCATAACAGAAAATTGTTTTTCCATCCACGAGAAAACATTTCTTGTTAATTAAATAATTTCTACATTTTTTCAATAGTATAAAAAGTAATATTCTTACTTAAACGTCATTCATTCTATACATAAAATAATAAATCCAAAAAGTATGCATTTTTAATAATTTCTAATCAACATTATGCAAGTTAATGAATATGTGATTACTAGATTACAATCTTTTAAGACGAATAATGTCTTCAACCCCGAGGGTTGCATGTTCCAGTCAGGTTTTCACATATTATTTTTTTAATTTTTTTTATTAATTATAAGATTTTGCCATTTGAGAATAAACCCATCGGATTGTACTGTATACAATGACAGTGTAATGCAACACTGTAAATAAATTTTATCGAAATATTTAAGAAACGTATACATACTCGTATGTTACGAGTATATAGACAGTTTTTTTAATTCTCCTTCTCGATTGTCTCATATTGTCTCTATAGGGATTAAATTATTTAATATAAACATAAATTACGAAGACATCTTTTGTAAGTAATTGAAAATAATTTTAATAAGCAGTGACAAAGCAGTAACACTTAATATAAAGAGAGGTTAACTAATTTATAATGCAAGTGAACCTTTTTTTTACCTGTGAAAAAGGTATATTATTATAAAAATTGAATTAAATTGGCCGTGATTTGGTAAATGAGGGAGTCGGTTGGCCCCCCAGTGAGGGTTTGTGAAAGAGGCTTAAGAGCCAGCGACCTCGACGCACTTGGGCTCTTTCCGCCAATTGCGGTCGGTAGCCGCCAGGTTAGACACCCGCGGTTCACTTCCCTCCCAGAAATGAGAATATCTTACATGTATTCAATATATTCAGGAACAAATATTGAAGATTTAGTATGCGCTTTGATATCACAGAACTGTGTCATAGAAAGCAAAAATAAGAACAGCGTGATTCAATAATAGTTGAAGTACTTCTTTTCTCTTATAGTTTATCTCTCACAGTAAAATGTTCAAGTTTGCCTTGATGATACAGATCAGAAGTCAGGAAGAAAAAGTATATTAGACACTCTTTCACGATATGACCGACAGTCTGGATCATTCAACATGTACACAACGAGAAATCAATAAAACCTCACCTCTATGCAAGGCGTATGCACTACAACCTGTCGCCAATTATCTGGTGAGCTCATATTCCTCTAAGCCAATCGCTGTCCCTTGATCAACAAAGGTCGTCGAGATATAAGGAAAGTTGGAGGAGGGTAGGAAGCACCAAAGTTTGCTGATAGCGTTTCATTCTCTCATGAATACGTCTTCACATCGTAAATTGGGGGATGTCATACCAAAGGAGTTGATATTAGAGTCCCAATGCCTAACCGTATCACCTCGTTGAGCTGAACATCAATAAGGTTTGTGTGGGCACTTCTAAGTCAAACGGGGTTACAACACTCTGCTACGAAGTATATTAAGGTAATCGCTGCATATCATATAAAGGTATGCTACATCCTCAGATAATTTCCGCTAACTTGTAAAGGACGTTAAGTCGGCTGCGTAGTCTCTGTGAGGTAAAAGTAGTTGACAAGGAAGATATCAGATAATGCACTGGCGCCATCATGTGGAAATTAATAATACCACTCACGAGTCCCTCATGGCATGGCACACTACATGTAAACCCTCCAAAAAAATAAAATAATTGCTGAAAGTAAACATTCGATATGAGGCAGTTTTTATAAAATATACCCCACGTTTACCTCAGATTACCTCTGTGGCCTAGGTAGGGAGATGCTCATCTTAAACTCTTTGCTTGCAGGAGACAAGATGATTGTTCCTGTCCGAGTGCGGTTGTATTAATATTATGAACGGCGAACCTAAAGATACATGCCTGCTGCAATGTTTCTAAATCCGAAGGGTTAATTGACAGAGCTAATGGACATCTTAGCTTCAACATATCTGCATCACCGATGCGAACACGAAGAGACGAGTGCCATACGAATTAATGCATGAATACTTGCTCAGAAAGAGCTTAACAAAAAAAATAATTATTTTGGTTGTATTGCCAGTATTATGAAGTTGACTTAGCATGTTTGAAACTGGGATGCAATCGAATAATTCGCCAAAATCAGACAACGTAGGGATCTTCCTTTAAATAATATAACAACTGAAATTACCTATTTTTACATAAAAACGTAATTGCGGTTTTAAAAACAAGTTTGAACATATTAGAGTTGAAAAAAACATTGTATTTTTAAGTGCTTTATTAACTACTATATATAATATTAACAATAATATTAACTGAAGTGAACTCTTTAATAAGAAACTATCTTAAGTTTGAAAAGATAATTTTCCAGCCCTCCGTTAGTTTTTTTTTCCTGAAAATCGTCATATAGTTCCACTTGTAGTAAAAAATTAGTACTTTCTATCTTATTCAAATAATTTTTCCTAATTAATTACTCGTATATCGCGTCTAATGAAAACATTTTACTTTTTTCTAAAAACGTTTGTGATTGTAAATTCAGATCTTAAAATCACATGAATAACACTTTTATTGTATACAGTACCACTTCGAGAGTCTGTTGCCAAGTGGTGATCTCTTCTAATCAACCAAAAATATGTAAAGGAACCAGAACGGAAGCATTTTAAAAATAAATTAGGTTGGATTGAAATATAGATGTCTTACCAACTAGAAAATAAATTCCTTCTTTTTTCCCTGTAAATTCTTGCATTGTAAAAAAAAATTACATTTCATTTAGTCACAATTTTTTCTGATTTTTCTGGATACTAGTATATTTTTGTATAATTACTTCTTTAAGTTGTGAAACATTTAGTTTCATTTTATTAATATATTCGACTATAACAGACAGCTACCGGTTACGTGTACGAATGTGTGCTTGTCCAAAATGTGACGCCACCGGTAACTCAATTTGACATACACAAATTTCTCTATAACCACCAACTCTCTGGGAAAATTTAACTAAATCCTTTTCTGTAGAAATAACCCAAACAACTTTGTCGGTGAAAACCTTCACGAAAGATTTGCCTCATATTACTAAAAGTATAGTTTGATATAATACTCGTACATAACACGCGGTTTCTTATTTCAGATTGTTGTCCAATTACACACACGAATACCTTTTCGTCGTGGCGGCAAATATTTCATTATAATAAATTTATTTATTTGAGCTTTAGTGTATTAAAAAACAATTTTACATTGGTATTCTCAAATAAACCACGTAATATATACAAATACTTATTTCAAAATGCTTTGTTTTGTATATATGGCGTATTATGACAAAAATAGATATGAATTTCACATGACAATGAGTATGGTATATATTATTCTTCGCAACGATTTTTTGTAACTAAATTACTGCTTGCTACAAATAAAAAAATATTTTACATAATAAATATGAATGTTTTAAGGATCTTTCATCTTTAAAATGTCGTTTTTTGTAAAATTCAAGAATGGCAATAGGACAATAAATTTATTTTAAAGACAAAATTATATTTTGTTTCCCATTCATGAATAACTGGTTACTTAATAAGATTATTATCAAATATTACAATACTAAAAATATGATAGAAGTCGATCGATATATAAAAGTAAATTAGCTCAGCGTTTCAACTTTGCGTCTCAACAAATCCACAAAATCAAAAGCATAATGAAGTAACAATTCAACTTTGTTGACATTAGAGAAAATGTAGTTTACGTTTTATTTATTACTAGCTGTACCCGGCCACGCGTTGCTGTGGCTCAGTCTGGTTAAATGGAAAAGAAAGAAAAGAAAAAGCATACGTTTTTAATATGTTTAATTTCATAATGCTTGTGGGTATACAATATTTTTGATGTCTTTCAGCCACTCTTAGTTTGTCGCGTTTATCGCCGTGCTCGCAAATGATCGTATCCCTCCAAGAGGTCAATTCACGATATGATTTGAATTCAAATGAAAGATCGATTGCACTGAAAAAGAAGAAAGAAAGTTATAACTAAAAAATATAAAATTGAGAAACATTAAAAAAGGGAACTGAATAATATTGTTAACTTCGTAGACGTCTTTGTTCTTGGCGGCAGCAATAGCTCGTTCACTATGCCAATCGTGATTCTTATAATTGATTTAAATGTAGGGAAATACTTTTTCACCAATTCTTCTTTTGACGTCACAATCAGTGATACAGTAGTGTTTTCGCCAACGCGTCATTTTTACATAACGTGAAGAAAGCATTTAACGTTGTAGCCGGTGGATTCAGGGCTATTTGTTGCACATTTGCAGCTGTGAAATAAACGCGTTGTCCATTTTCTAGATGTACTGCTAAATGAACAACAGCTGGCGTTCATGTATGGGAAATGAAAGAATTCGCTATACAGCTTCATTGCTGCTTATGTATCTTCCAGCCTGATACTGTGCGATTTCATCGATATGTATAACCGCATTCCCATCCCACATTCTGGTTGCACGCCAAAAACTGCCATGTAGCTGCCTTTATTCACGTACTTACAAATGTATTTGATCGATTCAACGGGGTTACAGTATTCCACGTTTATGTGCGCTTTGTATGTTTTTGAATAGCAAAGGCGAATATGGAACAACCCAATGGTTGTCTACTTCGATGTCACCGTTTCACATTTGTATGGTTGCTAATTTCCCGCCATCTTCTGTTGATCTTCTTCTGTATAAAGGATATCCATCGTTTCCTGTAACTGTGTTGGATACTAATGCTCGAGGATATCGTTTAGATCATTTTCCGTCTATCATGCATGGTGAATTTGGATTCAGTGTACCGCAAGGTCCATGTATCATATTTTTCGTCACAACTTCATGCAAATCCTTATCGACGTCGGCATCGGGTATTTCAGCGCACATTAC
Organism: Odontocerum albicorne; assembly: GCA_949825065.1. Classification (NCBI taxonomy): domain Eukaryota; kingdom Metazoa; phylum Arthropoda; class Insecta; order Trichoptera; family Odontoceridae; genus Odontocerum; species Odontocerum albicorne. The sequence goes on from CATKWJ010000997.1 coordinate 29,912, forward strand.
ATTGTCGATTTCGTTTGAAGTGATTTTGTTATAGATCCAGATTGGTACTATATATTCGCATGAGGCCATCCTCTCTTTTGCCATTCCACTGAGTATATCCAGCAGCGCACAGACCCAAACACTTCATGTTTTACCATGAGCTGTTGTATATCGTCCCAAGCTGGATTGCATGTGAATGTAGTGAATAGGTCTGGACACCCGTAGTAATGAACATACGCAATTGCATATTGAGCGTACTCGTGCATATGACGTAGACTGCCTGTATATGAAGATGGCCAAATCGTTAGTCTTCCAACGTTAGTTGTATTACCGTCATTTACAACTGCATCTCGCAAATGAACGTATTCTTCAGAGCGAAGCTTGGTTTGATTAAAACGGATGAATATCAAACTAATTTAAAAAATCTCCATTTCTACATACGATTTGATAGATTTGAAATATAAACATAGAGATAAAATTAAACTCTATATAAAAAAAGATACATTTGATATTCCTAATGACCTATTTCAGTCACTATCAGCCTGTCGCGTACATTCTGTTGAGAACGAACCAGTTCTGAAACTGCAGAACGCGATCGCCGTGCTCGCAACCGTGCATCCTCAAGTCTGGCTACACGTTGTTCTGCTGCTTCCTCGACATTTTGATGAACTAAAGCAGATAGATTGCACTGAAAAAGAAGAAAGAAAGTTATATCAAAAACATATAAAATTGTAAACCTTTAAAAATATGAGTGAAACATTAAGTTATGAGACAATGAAATTTCCGTTCCCAATTTCCAGCAATTGATGTGAGAATATCTCAGCTGATCAATCGTTTTGCAGCTGGACACGCATTTGTCAAATATTTGTCCAATAGGAGTATTGTTAAGTAAATCCGGAGATAATTGGAACGAATTAAATGTTAAGCAAAAAAAGAGGTTATTGGAATTAATTAAATGTTAAGGAAAGACATTGCAAACATTGCAAACTACGCACGAATTTAATTTGGATGTGACATGTTTGATCGCGTCATTAATGAACAATAAATATCGATTCTAATAAATAGCAAGGTATTTAGGTAAATACATTACAAAAAACAAACAATAATGACACATTAATACATCTTTTTACAAATTAGCAAAAATTTGTCAGTTCGTTTAAAATAAATATGACGTTTGTCAAAAATGTACATACCAGCATCATGTTGTCTCTGTGAAGCAAATGATCGCGTCACTCCAAGAGATCAATTCACGATATGATTTGAATTCAAACGAAAATCAATCAATAAAATTAAATTTTACCGCTAATTGAACAGAAAAATAAAAAAATAAGTTAAAAATACTAAGTGAAAAAGATATTCTTAGAGGTAGATATGTCAACAACGCACATTACGAAATGAAAATGGCGGATAAATTAACGCAGATGGCGCTATACAAAAAAAATTATATAATAAAATAATATTTTATATAATTAAAATAGTTAAGCTATAAATAATTAAATAATTATTTAAAAATAACAAATTTAATATAAATATAAAAATATTAATATTAAATTTCATTTTATTAAGTGTATTATATTATTATTTATTATTATTTATTATTAAAAATAAAAAATAAAATTTTTTATTAAATTAAAAGAGACTTTCTTGAATTAAATTCCACAGAATCATTTCCTAATCCTAAAAAAATCGTTAACAAATGGAAAAAAAGCAATGCGTAAAATCAACTTTTCCTAAGAGCTAAGAAGTTTCACTTCTACCACGTGAGAGTATCACGCATCTGTTTTTTTATACATACTATATAAGTTATATTTATTTTAGCGATCCTCGATCTTTTTATACATATAAGTTATTGTTATATCTTTATTTTAGATCATTTTATAAATATAAGCTATATTTGTTTTAGCGATTATATTTATTTTAACGATACTCGAAATATTTGAAAACAGATAAAATATTAGTTGGATATTTTTTACAAATTTAGTATTAGTTCTGTCAAATATATTTCCTGCGCTTGCGCTATAAAGTCCTGATTCAGCCATATTAAGATTTTCTCAAGCTGCTATGACACAATGGAACTTATCCTTATTAACACAAATGTTAGTTTGACGTATCTTGGATTCTAACCTATTTTTCGCCTGTAATAAATTTATTATCAGTTCGTGTCTCGACTCAAAAATAAAACATTTATTATATATACAATTTATTATTTATTTTTAAACATTAAATTATTAAATATTTTATTTATATAGACTAATAATTAAATATTTGATATAAACTCCGAAACGTCGAAAATGAAATTTGACATGTGTCACAAATCTAGTTAGTCATTGTCCCCGACAGGTTCGCATAGATTTTTGTTTTTGATTTAAAAAAAAAATTATATACACTGATATATATATATATATATATATAAATAAAAATAAAAAAACATTTCCGTTGACGAATATTAACTTTACTCAAAATTTCAAAGCGATTGGTAGAGAACTTCCGGAGATTAGCTAGCAATAATTAACGAACATTTACATTTTTATTTATATAGATAGATAGATAGATAGATAGATAGATAGATAGATAGATAGATAAATCATCTCAGCCCGTTACCGTTTAAATAGCGCTGCATTGCAAAGGCATGCGACTGAATGCACATTTTCAAATTCAAAGTGAAATTTATATATTTACTTTCTGAGTACTCTGCATACTTATGATTATTTTGTAGAAAATATTATAATATAACATATCGTCGATTTTCAATTTATCCATATTTTAGTAACGATCAATGATAAGAACAAGTCTCGAGTTAGTAATCTGTCAATGTGAATGTTTGTATTTATTGCAGAATGCAGCCATAAAAGAAATACTCGTACTATCACTCTGAGAACTGTAAATAGTTAAGATAACCACTTAATAACTACAAAACAGATAATGGGATTGGCGGAACCTTTGCAGCTCGTACTTTCCATTATTCAGCTGGATAAATCTTATTTAATATTTTTTTATTTATTTATTATTTATTATTACACATGACAAGAAATATACACAATTTGAAAAAAAACAACAGGTAATTTGATTTGGACGTATAATTTTAATGGATCTGGGTTTGTTGCCTTTCATTTGTCGTATCCCCAGTAAACTAGGCTTTTGCCTGTATCTCACTGAGGATATTTAGCATGAAAAAATAAATCGATACTTCTTTCCGATTTTTGATAACACAAAAAAACCCCGTTGCACGCTCTCATCAACCTGACAAACAGTGACACTCAACTACAACTGGAAACATCTTGCGAAACTCAACTCCTCACACATTATCACTCCAGAAAGACCAAAAATATTCATCCCACAATATACCGCACACAATCATAAGAATAAAAATCAAAACAAATTCAAAACAAAAAAAAAAAGAAGAAAAAAAGAAAAACACACAGAAACACAAATACAAAAACATCCAAAATTAAAACAACAAGAAGAGACAGACCCACACTCACGAGCTCACATAAATCCTTTCTACTCGTCATTCATCCCGAAAGCCCAAGTACTCAAAATCCTGTCGCAATAACAACCACGCTCCGATCGACTGTCTAAATGGTTTTCCTACCTTTACTTTTATTAAAGTCGGCACGCCATTGTATGTAATGGGAGCCAAATAAGCATATTGCCTTTGGGCAAAAGAGGTTTTAACTCTAGGGATGGTGAACATTTCATTAGTTGCCATGCGTGTCATGTGTGTCTGCTGAGTTTGCATCTTCCCCTCCTCTCGATGGTAGTGCCAGAGAATGGATTTGAGATGTAAATTGGCTATGTTCAGGACCTGATACTCTCTAAAAAGCTCCGCCGTGGGATACCGAGCAGGAAGTTTATTGATTATTTTCACAATCAATTTTTGGGAAACCTGTAATATGTGTTTTTGGGTTAAGGTGCATCCCCCCCAAACTGATATACCGTAAGAAAGTGCTGACTGGCATAAGGCGAAGTATATACTTTTAAGAATATTTTCACTGAGCACATTTCGAATCATACGGAATATGTATCCTAGTTTTCTGATTTTTGCGCTCAAAGTGTTAATATGGACCTCCCAACGAAGGAACTGGTCAACATAAACTCCAAGGTACTTTATACTATCAACCCTTTCCAAGGAAACACAACTACAGTCAGACATGGGTGAACAAGTGTGTAGTGTTATGTATTTATTTGTAGGTGCTTGAGTTCTTGTAGATATGCTAAATGTGATGTATTTAGTTTTTTGGGAATTTAGAGTCAATAAATTTGAGTCCATCCATTCTTTAACTACACGCAATTCTTCGTTAGCCTTTAAGAATACATCATCCCATGTTCGGCCCTCGAATAGAAGAACCGTGTCGTCCGCAAAAGTAATAATCTTACCCCTGAGAGAAAGATTACACAACTGATTGACATATATCAGGAACAATATAGGTCCCAGAACACTACCTTGAGGTACTCCGAATCTTACAAAAAGAGGCTCACCAAATACACTATCACCCAATTTGACTCTCTGAGTTCTATCAGACAAGTAAGAAGAGAACCAACTAGAAGAGCGCCCCCATATGCCCACCTCCATCAATCTGGTAAGTAATATTCGGTGAGACACTGTATCAAAAGCCTTTGCAAGGTCCAAAAAAACTGCCAAACATGCCTTCTTATTATCCAAAGTGGTGGTAACGCTGTTTACTAGACTAAGCAAAGCAGTTTCAGTTCCCACATTCCTTTGGAACCCAAACTGATTAGGAGAGATAATGTTGTGCATATTGAAAAATTTCATCAGTCGGTCCTTCACTATTTTCTCAATAATTTTTGAAAGAATGCTCAGCAGAGATATGGGTCTATAATTTTTTAAGTCATCCATCGAGCCTCCCTTGTGTATTGGGACAATATGCGAACGTTTTAATGCAGTTGGGAAAGTTACGCCTCTAAAACTCAAATTGATTACATGTTTCAGTGGTAGTGCTATAAATCTTTGAGTATGTTTTACCATTGCAGATGTAATCTGATCAGGCCCCGGGGCGCTTCTTGCCTTAAGTGTGTTAATAGTCGCTAGAACTTCTTTCTCCGACGTTGGCGTTAGATAAAATGTATATTCGGGTACTTTTAAAGAATGAAGAATAGCGTCATTCAATGACTGTTCAGTCGTTTTGTTCCTATTAAGTATGTTACGTGAGAGATTATTGCCTACATTGGCGAAATATTCGTTAATGCCACTACAAAGCTTCTGTGGTTCCTGTGTCAATGATACTTTTGTGCCATCAATGTTTAATGTAGAAGGGGCATTTCTCTCTCTCACTGTACCTGTGATGTCCCTGATAACACTCCAAATTATCTTTTGATCATTATTTGAGGCTTCAATCTTTGCTCTATAGTAACTTTCCTTTGCTTTTTGGATGAGTTTCTTGCATGTATTCCTGTATTGTTTGTAAAATGTTATTGAGTGTGGATCACTGCCAGTCTTGAGATCCCGGTGCAGACGATCTCTTTTGCGTATACAATAAATCAATCCATCAGTGATCCAAGGTTTGAGTTTTGTGTACCTTCTGCTTCTACTGTGTATTGTCTGTGTGGCTGAGTTGATATGGGAGTTAAAAGCATTAATAAAGCTCTCCAGAGCTTCATTTACATTATGGGACTTGAGAGTGTCTTGCCAATTTTCCGAATCAAGGGAGTGCAAGAGCTCCGGTATGCTCGTGATCCTTTTTCTCTTCATGCCCATCCCTATTTGTCTACCTGCACCCTCTGAAAACCCCAATATAATTGCGTAATGGTCAGTAATTGTTGTCTCATACACTACTGCTCTAGCCTTCTGCCGAGTTCTCACCATTGCGTGATCAATGCAGGAACCCGAGCCCAAAGTCACGCGTGTGGGAGTCGTGATAAAAGGAATCAATCCATGAAAAGTCATTAGCTCTAGGTAATTCAAGGTATTTCTCTGATCCTCCACCAATATATCAATGTTCACATCCCCCACAAGCACGACCTCCCGAGAACTTTGCCTAATCAATTGATCGAGACCCACCAAAAAGGACTCAATATCATGCATATGTGGAGGACGATAAACAGCAATTATAGTCTGCATATTCAGTTGGATCCTCAACACATTAGCAGCAGTGACGCTTATTTCAGTGACAGTAATCTCAAGATCTTTTTTTGCATATACCACAACTCCCTCATTCTGAGTTATATTATGTGTAGATCTATGTATGTTATAACCGTGTAAGTGCCTTGGCAGAAACTTGTCCTTGATCCAACACTCCGTTAGAACAATCAAGTCAAAATCAGCATTTAGATCTGATAGAAAAACAATAAAATCATCGAAGTTTCTATCGTAGCTGCGTATGTTCAGGTGAATAATTTTTAGTTGCCGATAATCACTCATAAGTGATCTAAAGGATGAGATATTATTCGTATGAAAGCCAATTACGCTGATAATCTCATCAGCATCATCGTTCCCTTCCAGCATCATTAACCTCAGTCAAGCGGCTCAGTTTGGTGATTACGAAGATAATTGAAAGATAAAAGATTGAGCTTTTGTGTTAACAGATTTTAAGTGTGTAAGCAAATGAATGACAACTACAACAAAGAAACCGATGTAGATATACAGAGGTAGAAAATTTAAAGCAACTTACAGGAAATATCACCATCAAGAAAGGCAGCTGATTAGAAGTCCGAGGGATGCTAATTGTATGAAATTGTACGTGGAGAGAGAAGCTTAAAGCCTTGGATAAAGAAAAAACATTCACGAAAAAACAGAGCCATACCTCGACAAAAACAAGTCCAGATTCATTCATTCTGTAGTGTGCCATGAAAGAGATAGGATCCATTTGTCAGAGTTTAGACAGGTCTGACTCTTTACTTATATAGATTATTTTAGAGCCATCCTCCCTTCTAGCACACAATATGTCATTAAGCTTTTTACAAATATTGTAATTCTGATATGAGGGGCAGTATTGGCTTATACCAATTTCCGTATGGTTTACATGCCAATTCACGCGTAAATATACGAGTATAGGTATGATGTAAAATTATTCAAGCCCAGCCAATATTTACAACTTTACAAAAGAAGCTTTTTAAGTTGACATTTTTTTTATAGATGCTGTAGTCTTATATCCCGGAATGGCTTTAAAAATTGAATTTATATTATGTAATTCAACAACTGCATTTATGGTGCTGTGTGCAAATAAATATTGATTTCTACTAATATCATTATACAGTTCTTTCAGGTAAGTTTCTTATAACACTAATTTTAACACGAATATAAATTGTATTCCTTGTCAAATAGAAGCATAAATCCCTACCAACATAATATTTCATAAAAAAGAAAAATTATTAATAAATTACTCAGTTCTCCCAACAATGAAAACATAATTCTGTGCTAACCAATATATTTGATTATCCAACTCCATGTAACATGACCAGCATTTTATAATAAAAGCATTTGAATAACCTACATGATAGAATAAATAGGCATTCATTTTTCTTCAAAACCCACTAAAATACAATACAAACCAATCAAATAGAATTATATGAAGGTTTGGAAAAAACACCAACAATGTTATTGTACGTGGAATAAAAAAGGGTCCCCGCTGCGCCGGCCCAGGCCCCGTGCAGCGGTGGGGGGTTCCAGAGCTGACACTAGTGACTCACTTGCGTTACGCCTGCACTCGGGTGATTACTTATTACTTGTTTAATTACGTAGCCAAATAAATATCAGTGGTCTTTAGTCAATATCTAAATGTAAGGATTTCTCGACACATGGTTACGAAATAATACTTTATTGTCTCATGTAATTTACTTTCCTCTTTTGAGTCAAATATGTCAAATAACATTTTTTTTAAATTTAAGAAATCTTTTGTTACACTCTCAATATTATATCAATGTAATTTAGAAAAAAAACCTTAATGAATGTGATTGTCAATGTCTTGAAAAATAATATGGATTTCCTTATACTCATGTATTTTTTGGCAGTTATTTATATTCACAGAACATTCTCAAATCGCTATCCTGTAAAGTAGTTAAAACTAACGACAAATGATGCCCTTCAAACTACGATATTATACAGAAAACAGTTGAAACTAACGATAAATGATGCCCTTCAAACTACGATATTATACAGAAAACAGTTGAAACTAACGATAAATGATGCCCTTCAAACTACGATATTATACAGAAAACAGTTGAAACTAACGATAAATGATGCCCTTCAAACTACGATATTATACAGAAAACAAATAAAATAAAGGTAATTTGGTCGGTTTGAAATAAAATTAAAATGAACCCTCAGTTGTACAAGTTATTAAATTGTAGTCTGTCATTCAGAGCTGTCCCTGGAAGTGTGGGTCGAGTGATCATCTTGGTGTACTGGGCCTTAATGATCTTGAAAAGTGGTGCTTTATATACTTCGTCACTTCTGGTTTTGTTAGTGGCCATCTCGATTAAAATTAAAATTTACTGTTAAATAAATTTGAATGACTCGAAAGATCCCGATATCTGGATTTTCGTCGGTTTCATTGTTGTTGCAGCTAATTGATATGTTTTTATACATAAAATTTAAACGGGATATAAATTTCAGTAAAAATAAATAAATACTTCACTTTATTACGCAATCAACTTGAAAAATATAAAATAACTGAATAAGTTCTAAAGAAATATATACAGCATACACAGGAGATAATACGAGTATATTGTTTCTTTGCAACTTTTTGCCATAAAAATATAATAAACTGAATTATTTTAAGGATTGTTTGTTATGGAAATTAATTATAAATTCAATAATCTTAAGATAAATATTGTCAACATTTTTATTTTTTAATAGTGTGTGAAGTGAGTACAAACGATAAGAAAAACTCTCGATAAATTTGACTCAGATATGCGCCAGTAACTGAACGTCAGTCCTTGGCCATCAGAAGTGAAGTTGATATTAGAATTTTATTGACATTTCAGGTGCCAATTTTTGCACTCTAGGCTTAATGAACATTATGTATTCACCGGAAGTGATTTTCCACCCTGCTGTGGCAAATTCTGCAAAGGGGCTCTTTTTATTGAAGTAGAGTGGGCGCGCAGAGATCGGTTAGTGCTGGCCGTAGTAGCCGGACAAGTAGAGCTTCCGAGAAGCGACCTCCACATTCTCTCACGGAGAAGCAGAAGTCACCGCACAATCCGGTCAAACTGTGCCGAGCGTGAGGTTCTCGCTTGCTTTTGTCTCAGCAGTGGTATAGTGATGGATGCAATTCCACGTTCTGCTCGATAGAATTATATTATTTCTCCTCGCTCCAGCCCCGCTGTTTTACATATTAACCGCGTACTCGTGATAGCATTAGTCCGCCCCACTGGACATTTCCTAGAAAAGCGGCCAGCACTGAGACGTAAGATATGCCACTGTCCATGGACATGGAAATTCTTCTTGGGTATCGCACGGAAACTGATGGAACAGCGAGAAAAACTATTCTATGTAAATTCCTGAGGTTTTAAAAATTCATTTCCCTTTACATTCAAACGAAAATGTCATTCTTTCAATAGTTAAATTTAAAACGCTAAACATTTTGCAATTAAATATTTAATAAGCCTTATATAATAAATAACATTTTACTCATTACTGAGACATTAGCGGGAGTGAAAATTTTCCTAAAGGAGCTTATAAAAGTAAACGCTACGAAAGATCTACAATACCAAAAGCTCATCTTTCAGCATAAAAAAAAGACACGTACAATTTAACATTTTTCCCCTATAGAATGGTTTTAAAAATGTTTTTGATCTCTTAGATCATCAATCAAAATTATTCAATTTAAATGGACTATAACGGTAACCATAATAGGTTTTCAAGTTTTCCTATGTTTCTTTTATGTCTATCTGTCAATGTGAGCTTGTGGTTTAGTAATTAAACACGAAACTTTAAATATTATATATGCATATATATTGTAACATTGTTTACATTCGAAGTATTTGTATTTTGCTGACGAAGTTAAGTTAGAAGCGCTTCTGGAATCACTTCAAACTCCTTTGTTCTCGAAGCATTTTCAAGTGCTGGGCTCTTCTAATGATAATGTCAAGAGTTAACCGATTATCGGCTCGATGTAATTTTAAAACGTTTTTTAATGAGTTATTGGATA
>CATKWJ010000998.1:0-79267 GCA_949825065.1 Odontocerum albicorne
TTTTTTTTATTTAAATGCACACACATACAACATAATTTTTATTAACATAGTAAAAGTAGCGAAGGAATTAAAAATCTAAATAATATGTTCACGTACATACGAGTATAATAAAAGAAACGAGATTATTTTATTCAACATTTTCTGCTGTTTTCTAAAGCAACTGTTTTTTCTTCTTCTTCACAATTATTAGTTCAAAGTCGCTATTATCAGTAGAAATATCTAAAATGTCTGATTCTTTCAAGAAAAACGCTCTCTGGTTACTGTTAGAAAATCATTTGATTTTTTTTGTCATTTCTTTATGAATTTCTTCATATTACGTATGAATATTTTTATCTCTCGTTCAATTTTTAAATCTCTTTCAACAATGGATTTATTACCATAACATATTTATCAATTTTCTGGCTGATTCAATTAATTCGCTCATATCCATGGCAGTAAATTAATTTGGTAATAAAAACAATAATAATTGTTCCGTTTATTTGCCTTGACTTTGGCCCCGTGAACTAGTGGTTAAACTGTATATACTATTAATAAGGACTATCTTCTCCAATGATCTATTTAAATATATAAAAAACTTCCTTTTAAAAAAAATTAACTTTGAAAAACCGCGTCTGATTAAAACCGCGTAAATCGAGGGACTTGTGCGTTTAAAAACCAACCAAGCTATACAAAATGCGCCCTACGTTCGCGACATATTTTCTTTTTTTCATTATTATTTTTAATACTAACACCTTTTTAGGGACAACAAGAATATCATTCACACTAGGTTTTTTTGTAAAATTAACTTTTGTCGAGAAATTTTATAAATCTTACTTTAAATTACAAAAAAGCACTTTGGTCCACGATTCTCCGCGGAATAGCTGTATATCTTATTTAAAAACTCGGGAGGTTTGGTTCCCAGTGGTACCTTAAAAGCGTTCTAGTTTGGCTTTTTCACACTCAGTTTAGATAAAGCCTTTATTTTTTAAACTTGAAACCTTTTCGGTAAGGTAGAAAAAAAAAAACACTTCATAGCATAGTTTGTAAAATTTGTATCTTTTAATACAGGGGTCGCGGGCTTAAATCATTTTCGATATCCATATTTTTAGATAAAAAGTTTTACTTGGCTTTTTTAACTCCCACATATTTATAGTAGGAGGACATTGCGACTTGTAAGTGTGATAAAATACATAATATCAACTTAATTATATTAAAACAATGAAATAAAAGTGAAATACTCTAATTAAATCATAACATATTTTAGAATGTTTTATATTTAAGCACTCCTATATATTAACTAAGAAACAGGTAACACCGTATTTAATTATTTATTTCTCTAAAACATCTGAATATATTTTGTTATATAAATCAAATATATTAAGACAAAATATATTTACTTTCTATCTGAAAATCTTAAAGGCAAATAATCTAGTGAAAAATTTCAAAAGAATGTTGAAAAACATTTCAAATACGATACATTTCATTATGTGTAATGCACTTTCTTGCAGGATTATTCGCTTTCTGGTTAAATTTAATTTAGCCGTTAGTAAATATTATGATAATAATAAAACAATAATAAAAATACATTTTATATAGCGCCGTTTAGAGAGCAGATTTTCCTCAAGGGCATTCTAACTAAGGATTCGGACCCAATATTATTGATGGATTAAAAATATTACAAAAAAATTTAATTAAATTGAGTATCAGGATAGGAAGGTGGGGGCTGCGGTTATTAGAGTAAGAACATATTTGGAAAGAAAACCGCATAACACCTACTAAGGGAAGACGAGCTACAAAGAAACATTTGTAGATCTTCTGATATATGATAGTTATGTACACATTCGGCTTTATGTAGGGTATAGAATATGCGTGAAGTGTTCATATTCAACCATAAATTTTGATAAGACTTCTCAGAAAGAGTTGTCTTCAAGTGTTTCTTATAGTTGCATACTTCGTCCATTTAGAGGCATACAAAATGTTAGAAATAACATCATAAATTTTAGTTTTTTTATGAATAATAAATTGAACTATTTGATCCAGTTTCTTTATGATATTTTACAACACTTTGAAAAGGATTTCTTAAAAATTTTCAGAAAACAAAACATTATGAATGAAGAATTCGAAACTGATTTTGAATTCGAAACCGATTGAGGAACCGACAAGAGTCAAATTAAATCGACGATTAGAAAATTAATTTCACGTTTTCATTCCATGCCATATTAATAAAATAATATTATAATTATTAAAGAAATCAGGCTCTCCTTTAGAGCACTTTTAATCAAGAATTGAACAACTATTATTGTAAGATTAAACATTTAAAGAAAAATGAAATAAGTTGACTATCATGATCGTAAGGTGGCGGCAGCGGTCATTAGATTAGATGCGTTCTCACACTTGCATATTTGAGAGCGTCGCTTGAACTTATTTGAAACCTTTTTAGAAAATTTAGATTGTACACATAATATTGGTATGCAGTCAAAAAGAAGTTATTATTAAGAAGTTATTAAGTTACCTGTATTTTAAAGTATATTTATAAATAAGTAATAGAACAACTATTTTTTACTCTAAATTAGCTATTTATCAAATACTCTTAGAAGGAAGTGCGTTATTTGTGGCATGTTTTTTAACTACGAGTACATTGCTCATAAGTTTCCAATACGATTATTGAGAAGCCTAAATTATATTTAACAACACTGCTTATATGGTAGCTTACCAACATGCTTATTGATGAGCAGGAAATTATCTAAACAAAACTACTCAAAACTTACCAAAATGATTCTATAAGTTGGAATTATATTTAAATAATGTGAAAAGCTCAAAAATAATTTTTTTACCCAAAATAAATTACGAATGATTTTTTTTATTATTCACTTAACAAAAAACGTACTCAATTTCTGAAAATAAAGCACACTAGCAAAAAACGGTGTAAGAGGTAGCATAAAAAATGTATCTAGTGTAAATATTTGCCACAGAAACAGGTAAAAATAATGTAATTACAACTACGCAAATATCATCATCATCATTGTCAACCAGGGTCGATCCACTGCTGGATGCATGTCTCCCCAAGTTGACTCCAAATAGTTCGGTTTTTTGCTCGTTGATGTCATGTGATGTGCCATGCTTCCTGATTTCATCTATCTTTCTGATTTCAGAGTACATTCGGTCTTCTTCTGGGGCTCTTTATGCCTCTTGGGTACCATTGGATTATTTCGGATGTTCCTTGGGGGTCTGACATTCTGGCTACATGTCCGGCCCATTGCCACTTCATTTTCTTGAACACCTTTATAGCGTCTTCTACCTTTGTTATATTGTGAATCCAGGTGTTTTGTTTACGGTTTCTTTTAGTATATCCCAACATGCATCTCTCTATGCTCCTTTGGGCGGTCTGGAGCTTTTGTGTGTTCATTGATGTGAACGTTCATGTCTCGCAGCCATACGTAAGTACTGGGAGAATACACTGGTTGTAAACCCTTTGCTTCAAAGATAGTGGGAGATTACTTTTGTAGATGTTGTTCAAACGTCCAAATGAGCTCCATGCCAATTTTGTCCTTCGTGCTATTTCCTCGCATATTCCACCTACAAAGGAAACAAGTACACATATTCCTGGACAAGTTCTAACAGCTTCCCATCTACGTTTATTGGTTTTGGGGTAGCAAATCTGTTCATCATATATTTGGTTTGTGATATATTTATTTTTAAACGAACTTCTTTACTGACCTCTGCCAATTATTGCAGTTGGTGCTGAAGATCATTTGGGTTTTGTGAGAATATGACGATATCGTCTGCAAATGTATTTTCCATCAATCGCCAGGCCTTTCTTTACGCAAATATATTTTACGCATTATATCGACATTTTAGACTTTTACTGTACATTTAATTGGACTCGGTGGTGCTGTAGCCAATTGTTCAACACGCATACTCCACACCCAGAGGTCCCGGGTTCTAATTTTGGTGAAGTTATTTATTGACTGGTTTTACTTTTTGGTTAATCGTGATCGGATTTAAAACTTTTTTCTGGTTTTATTTATAGTTTCGGAGCGCTATTGGTGTGACAAATATTATAAAATGTCATTTTATAAATCCTTATTTTTTTCTCATTTTTAATATTAAATGTGATTAGAATTTGATTGGGTGGCACCTATTTTTCCTTAAATTCTTATTGATATTCATTGATCACATCTTTTTTAGAAAGGTATTAACAAACAAACATAATTCCCATCCAGCCATGTTCATTTTGGTGTATACGAAGGTAGATTTGCATGCCTTATCCATGAACACAACATAATAAAACAATCAAGTGCCTTGAAATAAAAGCAATTTGCAATAAATACTTTTATAAAAGTAGTAAACTATACTTTTTAATGGAGAATATAAAAATAAATAAGTTTTTTGATAAATATTGTAGGTATTTAATGATACCAAATAATCATACAATTTTTTATGAAAATTAATTTTTCCCGATTAGTGAAAAGTAAATTTTCATAAAAATGTAATATGTATTCTCGTATATTATACAAAAATGTTATATGTATACTCGTATATTATACAAAAAATGAACATTCACGAAACTGGTTATTTTTGTAAGAAAAAAATTCATTTAACCCTTTAAAAGGAATCTTTGTAGTATTTGGATTCATTCAAGTTGTCTATGGATAGTGATACAGAATGATTACACGCTTTATGCATACAGGTAGATTTTGGTACACGAGGAGGTATTTAATATGAATCGAATGATTTTCCATCCATATTTGCTATAAATAGTACTTGATCTAAACTTTACCAATTTTAGATATCAGACATATTTCTACCCTTCTTGGAATATGATATTCTCAAGGACAGGGTTTTGTGAAGAGAAAGATCGAAATATGTAAAACCAATAAGGGATATGATGGCTTGGTCGAGTGTGTAATATATTGTACATCATATTCAGAGAGGATTCAGATAATTATTTATCATATACCAGGCATATTTCCATTATATATATCTTATAAAGTGTTCATTAAAGTTTTTGGAACCGACAACTACTTGGTTGAACCAATTGGTCATAAAGTACAGTGAGTTTGAACTCAATTTTTTTAAATTAAAAATATCTCTTGTGGTTGTTTTTTCAATTCCCAAAATCGTGATAAATATGGTTCTTAACCATCCTTTTCCTGTACAATCCATCTCTTTAAGTTCTACGGAAAAATAACTAACCCATAAAAAAATATGACACAACAGTTTATAAATCAATATGTTCACTTTATTGTACAATTCTACTCAAAGAACATTTCTTAAGCATTGCAAATCATATGTTTCCTTATGTATGTGAAAATAACGTAACATAAATATTTGTGTTTATCCGAGAAGAGAAACTCGAAACTGATTTCGACATGGTACTCGTAACTCAGCTTAAAGTTTATTGTGTTAATAATACTAGCAAATAGCTCTTTAACATTCAAATACGTTCAATACGATTCTTAAATTATTGTATTGTATTACACTTTCGTTTTAAACATTACAGCGTGGCGGGTTTTTCGCCATGTGACAATCTCTTTTAACTAATCAGAGATATGCTAAAGAGGCTTTAAGTGAAAAACAGACTGGAATCCTTTTTTTTTTAATTCTGGGTTATAGCGGGATTTGAACCGGCAGCCTGCGGGCTGAGAGACAGGCGTGTTACCAACTAGCCAACGGAGGTCGTCTTAACTCAAGTGTGCAGGAAACGTTATTCTATTCTGAACGCTTATTATATTAAACGACGATAAAAAAATCTTTGATAATGGTATGGTCAGAATAAGATATTAAAATGCTCTTAGCCAGGAAAAGTGTTAAAACTTTTTCGATACAGCGTGTAATCTCAGTTACCAAACCCTCAGTTGAGAAACACTGTAATACACGAATTTATTGAAACTAGAATTAGTTATACAACAAAGTGATTCGAGACAAGCATCCAAGGGCTGGGCATAACAACTATTATACAAAGGCCTGACATCTCTTTGTGAGCTGATGATACGACGGTTGTCACATAAGACATATGTGAATGATGTGATAGACAAAGGAAATATGTAACTTGATAATAAGAGAGACTGAGATGTAATAATTGTAATTTAAATTATTGAGAGGTTTAAGACAAGAAAATGTTAGCCTGAATTATATTTGAAACATTATCAATAAAAATGAAAGACAATAATTAACATGAAACATTGGTATCATTTTTAATAATTCCTCATTTATCTGTAAATCTATATGGAATGAATGTATTTTAGTTAAAAATATCCAAACTTTTAAATTCACCTTTAATGCGATAAGATCAAATTTGAGGAAACGAATCAATAACATTGGTATCATTTTTAATAATTCCTCATTTATCTGTAAATCTATAAGGAATGAATGTATTTAAGTTAAAAATATCAACCTTTTAAATTTACTTTTCATGCGATAAGTTCAAATTTGAGGTAACGTATCAGTATCCATAACATTGGTATCATTTTTAATAATTCCTCATTTATCTGTAAATCTATACGGAATGAATGTATTTAAGTTAAATATATCCAACCTTTTAAATTTACTTTTAATGCGATAAGATCAAATTTGAGGAAACGTATCAGTATCCATAACATTGGTATCATTTTTAATAATTCCTCATTTATCTGTAAATCTATACGGAATGAATGTATTTAAGTTAAATATATCCAACCTTTTAAATTTACTTTTAATGCGATAAGATCAAATTTGAGGAAACGTATCAGTATCCATAACATTGGTATCATTTTTAAAAATTCCTCATTTATCTGTAAATCTATAAGGAATGAATGTATTTAAGTTAAAAATATCCAACCTTTTAAATTTACTTTTCATGCGATAAGTTCAAATTTGAGGTAACGTATCAGTATCCATAACATTGGTATCATTTTTAATAATTCCTCATTTATCTGTAAATCTATACGGAATGAATGTATTTAAGTTAAATATATCCAACCTTTTAAATTTACTTTTAATGCGATAAGATCAAATTTGAGGAAACGTATCAGTATCCATAACATTGGTATCATTTTTAAAAATTCCTCATTTATCTGTAAATCTATAAGGAATGAATGTATTTAAGTTAAAAATATCCAACCTTTTAAATTTACTTTTAATGCGATAAGTTCAAATTTGAGGAAACGTATCAGTATCAATAGCATAGGTATCATTTTTAATAATTCCTCATTTATCTGTAAATCTATACGGAATGAATGTATTTAAGTTAAAAATATCCAACCTTTTAAATTTACTTTTAATGCGATAAGATCAAATTTGAGGAAACGTATCAGTATCCATAACATTGGTATCATTTTTAAAAATTCCTCATTTATCTGTAAATCTATACGGAATGAATGTATTTAAGTTAAAAATATCCAACCTTTTAAATTTACTTTTAATGCGATAAGATCAAATTTGAGGAAACGTATCAGTATCAATAACATTGGTATCATTTTTTAAATTTCCTCATTTATCTGTAAATCTATAAGGAATGAATGTATTTAAGTTAAAAATATCCAACCTTTTAAATTTACTTTTAATGCGATAAGTTCAAATTTGAGGAAACGTATCAGTATCAATAGCATAGGTATCATTTTTAATAATTCCTCATTTATCTGTAAATCTATACGGAATGAATGTATTTAAGTTAAATATATCCAACCTTTTAAATTTACTTTTAATGCGATAAGATCAAATTTGAGGAAACGTATCAGTATCCATAACATTGGTATCATTTTTAAAAATTCCTCATTTATCTGTAAATCTATACGGAATGAATGTATTTAAGTTAAAAATATCCAACCTTTTAAATTTACTTTTAATGCGATAAGTTCAAATTTGAGGAAACGTATCAGTATCCTTAACATTGGTATCATTTTTAATAATTCCTCATTTATCTGTAAATCTATACGGAATGAATGTATTTAAGTTAAAAATATCCAACCTTTTAAATTTACTTTTAATGCGATAAGATCAAATTTGAGGAAACGTATCAGTATCAATAACATTGGTATCATTTTTAAAAATTCCTCATTTATCTGTAAATCTATAAGGAATGAATGTATTTAAGTTAAAAATATCCAACCTTTTAAATTTACTTTTAATGCGATAAGTTCAAATTTGAGGAAACGTATCAGTATCAATAGCATAGGTATCATTTTTAATAATTCCTCATTTATCTGTAAATCTATACGGAATGAATGTATTTAAGTTAAAAATATCCAACCTTTTAAATTTACTTTTAATGCGATAAGTTCAAATTTGAGGAAACGTATCAGTATCAATAGCATAGGTATCATTTTTAATAATTCCTCATTTATCTGTAAATCTATACGGAATGAATGTATTTAAGTTAAAAATATCCAACCTTTTAAATTTACTTTTAATGCGATAAGATCAAATTTGAGGAAACGTATCAGTATCAATAACATTGGTATCATTTTTTAAAATTCCTCATTTATCTGTAAATCTATAAGGAATGAATGTATTTAAGTTAAAAATATCCAACCTTTTAAATTTACTTTTAATGCGATAAGTTCAAATTTGAGGAAACGTATCAGTATCAATAGCATAGGTATCATTTTTAATAATTCCTCATTTATCTGTAAATCTATACGGAATGAATGTATTTAAGTTAAAAATATCCAACCTTTTAAATTTACTTTTAATGCGATAAGATCAAATTTGAGGAAACGTATCAGTATCAATAACATTGGTATCATTTTTTAAAATTCCTCATTTATCTGTAAATCTATAAGGAATGAATGTATTTAAGTTAAAAATATCCAACCTTTTAAATTTACTTTTAATGCGATAAGTTCAAATTTGAGGAAACGTATCAGTATCAATAGCATAGGTATCATTTTTAATAATTCCTCATTTATCTGTAAATCTATACGGAATGAATGTATTTAAGTTAAATATATCCAACCTTTTAAATTTACTTTTAATGCGATAAGATCAAATTTGAGGAAACGTATCAGTATCCATAACATTGGTATCATTTTTAAAAATTCCTCATTTATCTGTAAATCTATACGGAATGAATGTATTTAAGTTAAAAATATCCAACCTTTTAAATTTACTTTTAATGCGATAAGTTCAAATTTGAGGAAACGTATCAGTATCCTTAACATTGGTATCATTTTTAATAATTCCTCATTTATCTGTAAATCTATACGGAATGAATGTATTTAAGTTAAAAATATCCAACCTTTTAAATTTACTTTTAATGCGATAAGATCAAATTTGAGGAAACGTATCAGTATCAATAACATTGGTATCATTTTTTAAAATTCCTCATTTATCTGTAAATCTATAAGGAATGAATGTATTTAAGTTAAAAATATCCAACCTTTTAAATTTACTTTTAATGCGATAAGTTCAAATTTGAGGAAACGTATCAGTATCAATAGCATAGGTATCATTTTTAATAATTCCTCATTTATCTGTAAATCTATACGGAATGAATGTATTTAAGTTAAAAATATTCAACCTTTTAAATTTACTTTTAATGCGATAAGATCAAATTTGAGGAAACGTATCAGTATCCATAACATTGGTATCATTTTTAAAAATTCCTCATTTATCTGTTAATCTATAAGGAATGAATGTATTTAAGTTAAAAATATCCAACCTTTTAAATTTACTTTTAATGCGATAAGATCAAATTTGAGGAAACGTATCAATAACCATGATATGGTATTGGATATTTGTTGACTCAAGTTAACCATTAATTGGAAATTTTATGAATTTTCACATTTAGTTTATTTATTTATATATAAGTGAACAGTACAATGCACCTTACATAAAAAAATAAAAGAGCCAGTAATAAGTGCTAAACGCATTAAGATTGACAAGACATACAAAAAAAAATTACACAATTACAACAAAAACAATCAGAATTAAACATGTTTTAAATCATTCAAAATCATATGTTACCAATACAATACGGGTTCATCCACAGGCGCACAGCCCGTACTGCGCAAAAAATACAAACACAAAAGACAAATCATTGAAAAACAAATTAAAAACTAAGTATAAAATATAGTAAGTATTTTTCATGTATGATAATATGTATAAATTAATATCATCATAATTTTTTTAAAAACAAATGTGTTTTAAAAGCTGAAATATAAGTATACAAAGTAAAATAGAAAACAAAAAAAATATGAACTCCTTGAATGAACTGAATACACGAATTTTCAGAATATATCAAATCAGAGCTATAAGTCTCAAAATGAGTTGAAAAAAAAATTATACTGCTTTCTACAACTTTCCAATTTCAACTCAAATTTATTTTAAAGTAAGCGAAAATAAATGTCTCTGAGAAATTTACGCCTGAAGATTTACAATGAAAATATCTAGTTGACAAATTTTACGCCAACAACGCAAGTGTTACATCTTAGCTTCGCCCCGGAACAAAACTGAATGACTAAACTGAACGATTTATCAGGCGTGTCAAGATTTGCCACGTTTGATAGAACGAACTTCAGGTTTATTTTACGTATTAAAGTGATGTTTAAATAAAGAAAGAGGATTTGTCAGGGAATTAATCGGTCTTTCAGAGCCAAATCAGTAGCCGATAATTTTTGTTCTGGTTATAAATTGTTTTTTTAATCTGAGTTTATTAAGTAATCATTAGACAACCTTTTTGACTTAGTTGGTAATCCGTCTGATTTCCAAACTGCTGAGTTGTGGGTACAATTCCTTTAGTTACCTAGATTTTTTAAAAAGCATTTTTGTTCGTTTTTCGCTTAAGACTTTTTTAACTTCCTTCTGGTTAGTTGGAAGTAATTGCTACATGGCAATAAACACATGTTATATTGTATACAAGGACAGTGTAAAACCACACATAGACACGTTTTGCAGTTATAAAGTGTAATACAAAGTTAATTCTGGTTATTAATTTTTGGTTGTTTTTACATAATTCAATCCAAGTTTTTGATGTAAAATAATTTTCAAAAATGTTTATTTCCATCGCCTAAATTCTAACAATATTTCTGTTGTACCCTTTTACACTTAAATAGAAAATTGTACACATTGGCGGCCTCATTACCATATGACGATTTTTATCCACTAACAAGATGTCAAAAGCCCTTATAATAATAATTCCATCTTAAGGGGGTATTCTACTCTAGAGGCGTGAATTTCGGGCGTTTTTTCAGACATAATAAAAAAAAACAAAAAAAGTTTTTCCTACGCTTTTTTTTAAGTTTATTTATTGATGATTTGAAAATGTACAAACAAAATGTTGACAAAATTTATAAAAAAATTCAAGATGTTATCAGCTGTTAAGAGTATATCTTGTCGTAAAAAAAGGGTAAACTGGTCGACATGATTGAAGTCTTTTTGTAAATTTAAAACAAAAATTATACACAGTTTCTCAATACAAAATAGTATTTTTATAGTTGGTACCAAAAAAACATAAAATGACGGCTGTCTGAAAAAAAATTTACCCTTTTTTTTTCAAATATTTTAATTTTTAAAACAAAAAAGTAAAAACAAAAGTTTGAATAAATAGTAAATTTTTTTTCAAGGTAGAAACGATAGCAAAATATTTATTAAAGTTTTATATTAAATTTAAAGGCAATCGGTTGGATAAAACTTGAGATTTTATGCCGACCAGGTCGAAAAAAGTAGTTTCGAGAAAAACGCGTTTAAAGTTTTGAGATTATTGTCTGAGTTATACCAGTGTGGCGTAATTGCTGCCTCATTTATAGCTATAACTTCGTAAATATTGAGAACTTTAAATTTTTCTTTTGAGAACATATTCTGAAAGAACTTAAATGCAAAAAAAATGTTTTTTTTTTTCAAATTTCTCGAGTAGAATACCTCATTAAAAGAGCCTCGAGATAAGATGTAGAAACAAGTAACATGCATACTGTGTAATAATAAAATAATGACAAAGGTCAGTTTAGATGGCAGAATCTTCTCAAGGGCACTCCAACTAGGGACTTAATCCTACTATTATTGGTCGTTTGGAATATTACAATATAAATATACGTTTGTTAAGTATAAGTATAGAAATGCATTGATAGCGATCATTAGGTGAGGTGCTTTACCATATCTGCATATGTTTAGAGCTTTTTTTTAATAATAATGTTTTATAGGCAATAACAGAAAACTTACCAAGGAAAGACGAATAACAAAGAAACTTTTATAGATCACCCGATGAAATAGTAACATATTCGGCTTTACGTGTACTGAATGTATGTAGTATTCATAATGTTCATAAGAAATAATATTTTTTTATAAGACCTAAAAAAGGTTGTCGTCCAGTGTTTCCTAAAGCTGCACACGCCCCCTTTATCTCTATCACTAAGAGGTAGACCATTTCACATGACAGAATCAGCAACGGCAAAAGCTCTTTTATGATATACCGCCCTTTTCTTCCCTTTAATAAACATCAGTTATTTGATCAATACATTAAAATATATCAAAATGATTTTTGAGCGACAGATATAGAGCATTGAATATTTAAGGCAATTAGGTCAAGTTCGCCAGCCTCTACTGGCCTGTCGAGAATAATGGGTAGAATGCATAACAAAATAAGGCTCAGGGCTAAAAGGCGGATGGGATAAAAAAAATAAGCCAGCGCGCAGCGTGATAATAGCTACGAGTATATTCAACGAATTAAAACAACAAAATAGGGTGCAAAGTATAAAAAAAACTTAACAAGACAACGAATTTGTTCAAATTTACAAGTCTGGCTTTTCCTAGCTTTTCCGCAGGATCTATTGATCAATTCACGAGTTAACTACCTTGCTAGAAAAATGGGGGAAAAAAGAAAGTGAAAAATTATATTCTTTCCTTTTTCAGCCATGTTTACTCTCAAGGTACCTGTTGTTAAATGGAAATTTCTCCCACTGTCACAATCTTTCTATCCGTATACTAAACTTATGTATGTACTCGTATGTACAATATTTATTTTGATATATTTTAAATGAAAGTGGGTTCAAACTGAGAAAATCGCCTTGAAGGATAATTTGCTCCCTAAACGACGCTATATAAATTGTTTTTTTATTATTATTAGTAACCAACCATAAATATGTCCAAAAATCTGTTCGTGAAAATATCAGCATGGCCATTTTTTGGTTTACTGCTGATAATGTCAATTCAGACCGCAAAAGAACTTCTCAAAAATGTTAAAAATATCTTAGATTTTAGTAATAAAAAACTGCTGAATATAGCGCCGTTTAGGGAGTAGACTATTCTGAAGGGCGATCAATTGTTAAAAGGACTGATACTTTGTGCTGTAATATTTAGACCCGCTTTTAACAATTTGTGGGATACGATACATTCGGTTTTAATATGTGGTTTCTATTGTATATTTTTAAATTTGCTACTAGCATACTGATCTAATATATCTATTTTTTTAAAACTTATATTTAAAATTATTTAATGGAAAGTGGAAAAAAAATCAATATATATGTAATACTTTTTCTGATAAATACAGTCAACGCTAATATATTTGAAAAACTTAAATAAATTTCATAAATATAAGCCCCTTAGAAAAAGCTTTCAAAATGATAAAAATGATTATTTCTTGATGTTTCTTTATAATTTATAACTTTATAATTGTTTACTTGTTACAAAAAATATAAAGTTTTTTTAACTTCCGTACTTTAATATTGACGGTTAAAGGAAGTTTATTCAAATATGATATAAAATAAAATGTAACAAAATGTTTTGCAATCAGTCGTTATTCTTACATTATGTTGAATTTTTTTGTTTTTGCTAAGATATTTTTTTTAATACGTGCTCATGTGTTGTACTTCAGATCTGTATTTGTATTTTTCAAAACCGTTTGTAATAATTGTATTATTGGCATCTTTAATGTAATTTAAGTGTTTTTCATCTGAATTCTTTGGTAAAGGATATATGTTATTGTATTCTGTTGAATTGCGAACGGTTAATGACATATCTTACATAACATTTTAACTTGTGTTGCATTGCGCCAGTCTACGCAGTGGGTGAAATAAATTAATTACACTATCATTCATTGATTAGTTAAGAAAGTGAATGGCTTCAGTAACATAAAGTATTAATCTTCTGAAATACTGCTCCAATTTAATAAATGATATTGACGATATAAATATAGTCCACACCAGTATTGTAATACCAGCTTGGATGTATGGGAGTTATAAACATAAATAATTCAAGAATTGATCAATGGTGCATATAAAATGCATTTTAAATATTCAAAATTTAAGTTATCTAGAGCATAGGTTCCCGAAGTGGGTCCATCCCCCCCCCCCCCCCCCCTTCCGGGGGTACTGGAGAGAACTGAGGGGGCCATGCTGGCCCTGGGGGAAGTAGGGGGGCTAGTTGCTTATTTTGATTATTTTAATAAAAATCTTTTTAATTTCTTTTCCAAATTGTTAATTTCAAAAAACCTTTTTAAAATTAAAAAAATACTCACATAGTTGCATACATTTTTTGGTGGCAGTCATCAGGTTCATCCTTCTCATTAGGATCATTTAATAAATACTTCAACAATTTAAGTATCAGCGTATCTTATTTATACTTTTTAAAATTTTATTTAACACTTTTCTTGCAAATACAATCTGGCGGGCTTATTGCCAGGAGGCAATCTCTTCTAACCAACCAGACAAAAGTAAAAGAAGCAAGTTATGTGTTCGCATAAATCATTCAAATGACTATCCATCCCCACGAAATCCATAAACACATACGTGAACATATACCCACGAACCCCACAAAGACGGACAATCACCCGAACATTCTTTTTCATATAAAGTGAGATATCATCAATCAAAAGGAAAGGAAGGGTTGGTGGAGAGGAAAGGAAAAGAAAAATCAGGAATGAAACACTAGAAATTAAGGGTTTTTTCAGTCGCTTCTTAAAGCATACCAAGGATGGACCGAGTCTTATATTGGTTTGTAACTGATTCCAGAGTCCCACTGCATGGACAGTTAAGGACGACATAAAAAAAGAGGAGCGGTGAACTGGAAAGGTCAATAGACAATCTATGTTTGAGCGTAGCGCTAATCCATGATTGGAAAGACGCTGAAAAATTTTGGCGAGATAAGAGGGGACGGCGGGACAGTTAAGAACATTATACAATAGAGATAGTATGTGAATTTGGCGTCTATTTCTAACATTCGGCTAGTTCAATGCCTTCTGGTATGAAGTTATATGATCGTACTTTCGTAGGTTGAAAATAAATCTTAGACACACATATTGAAGACGCTGTAATTTGTCCAGCTGTTCCTTTGTAACATCCAAGTAACAGACGTCCGCATAGTTCAGAATCGGAAAGAGCAGATATTGTACGAGTAAAATTTGGGTTTTAGTAGGTAGGAATCTTTGCAACACTTTAAGGGAATGAAGGCTGAAGAAGATCATTCTCATTTATGTGATCTCGCCATGAGTGAGCGTTATCTATTAGCACTCCTAGGTTTTTAACAGTTTTATGTAATGGTATGATAGAGCCATCAAGTAATATTGGAGGAAGTAAGTCAGTGTTTAATTTACCGAGAAGCTGAGTTCTGCCAATGAGGATCGCTTGAGACTTCGTATGATTTATGAGTAAGC
Source organism: Odontocerum albicorne (assembly GCA_949825065.1). NCBI lineage: Eukaryota > Metazoa > Arthropoda > Insecta > Trichoptera > Odontoceridae > Odontocerum > Odontocerum albicorne. The sequence continues at coordinate 15,542 of CATKWJ010000998.1, forward strand.
CAAGCTCCCCAGTCCAATCCGAGATCGATTAAAGGTCCGCATTTAAATTGTTCAAAGCCGTGTGAAAGAAATTTAGATCAAAATTAATATATATCTGCAGGTCATCCCCATACACATGATAAAAACATTTAAGAGATGATGTTATTGGGTTGATGAATATAGAAAAAATATATACGCTCGATATACGCTCATGGTTTTAATAAGATTGTTGTCTTCCCTTTAAATAGCTCGAAAACCAGACAGTGATCGATTCAGAGAATCGTTATGAACGCATTCGAGCCATAAGCAGATCAAAGTCTACAGTATTGAATGCATTGCTAAAATCCAATAGACATAACAATGTCAGCTGCTTAAAGCTCATTCCACGTCTATTGATAACACCATGGATTACATTTTTCTGTTTTATTTAATTTAAAAAAAGTAAATTTCCAGAAAGGCCTTGTGTATTTTTTTTGCTGAAAAGGGGGTAGTGGGTCAAATAAGTTTGGGAACCTACAATCTAGAGGTTTTCTTCATCTTATTTTTTTGCGGTAGATTCTTATTGTACTTTTTTATATTATTTCTTGGATGTGACCTACAAGCTATCCCTCCGTCTTTTTGGAGGTCAGCCTGGTGTTGGGCTTCCTACGGGGTAACTATGAGAAACAATACTAGGAATCCAGGTTTCATATATTCTTTGAACGTAATCCCGCCGATAACATTTTCTCCGACTAACTTAGCTCAGTTTAAGTCACCGAGTGTTTTATGTGATATACATTGCAAGACCTTAGTTTCTGATATTTAAAGGATTGCCTTCGTTCACATCACATTAACACTACATTAGTAGCACATGTTAACTCATCCTCACTTTCTGTAGCTAATCGTAGGTATTAATTTTCCTTATAGTATATTATAGGCATTCAGATATTGCAGAGGCTTTCTACATCTCTTTTGTTATTGGCAAAAGTTATATTTACAAAAGGCAGTGTTAGTTTTAATAAATACTCCAAATTATTTAAAATTTGATATTACATAGCAAAAGCGTCCTCTATAAAATGTCATATATTTTTGTTATCTGTAATGATGAACTATGGAAAATCTATTAGCATCTCAATATAATTCCAACTAACCATAACTCGATTTTTCCGTACATACCCAGATCACATTGATTGAATAATGACTATGCTGCAGTGTACATATTTGGTGAAAGTCTTAATGCCTTTAAAAGTTCACTTATAGAACGTTTTTGTTTGTCTTAACCATTAATCTGACAGGACTTTTGTTGATTTGTTTTCTCTCTTTCTTTTCGTTGACTTTGTTTTTCTTAAACTTTTCGAGATATCTGTAAATATGTTGTTTTTGGTGAGCGTTTTTTTTTGTATTTTGTAGTAAATTAATTATACGTATACATATTTTTATTATCTTTTCTTTCATTATGGATATTTTTTCTTTCATTTTGAACCTTTGATTACCTACCTGTCTGAAGTTTGTATTTTATGCGAGGTAAGTGGTATGCATGTGCGTACTGCTTTTTGATATAATTAATTTAAATGTGTGTAATTGTTGAGACAACTTGTATTTATATTTATGCGTACTCAAAATTCTAATTTGAATATTACTCTTGGAACCTTTTTAACGGTCGATAAAAGACTACATTTAAAAAAATAATAATCTTAGTGAAGGAGCTGAAACGATTGATTTGGTCCGGCTGCATTATGAAAACTGAAAAATGAGTGATCCTCAGCCTGATACTGGACGAGATGCCGGTGGGAAACGAAGAAAGGGAACGAGTGATGAGAGAACTCAGCGTAAGGAATGACGCAGCGCCTCTGAATGTTACATAATAACAAGATTGTGCTCAGAATATGAATACTTGAAGATGTATTGTGAAGTCGGGCTCAAATATTATTTTGTTTTACGCTTTTGTTGTGAATAGTACAATCGGGCGAGATTATTACCATATGGCAATTTCTTCCAATAAACCAGAAATATGGTATAGATATCTTAACTGAAAATCAGAGTAACCTATAACTTGAAAAAAAAAAACTGAGTTTCTATGAAAATTTAATTTGGGATCTGCTAGGTCTGGAAGACCGGTGCCTTACCAACAAGGCCACGAAGGTTGTCAAAAATATAATTGTTCGTATGGTACTTTTTAATACATCTGAATTAGAATTCGGAGATGTTAAAGATCGTGGTCAGGATAGAGCATTGCCCTCGGCTCAATAAATCAGTATTTTGTTAACTAATAAAATCTTTTGTTAGACTGGGATTTATTTTCGGGAACCATCGGGTTTTGAACTCGAACTCCTCTGGTAGAAATCAAGTGTCTTACCATCTTAATAAAAAATAATTAATAATTTTATCGAAAACAATGATTTTCACAGTATATAATGATGATGATGAAGTTTAGTATAAAATGCAAATATATCCATTTGATTCACTCGTATTACGAAAGAAACATACATACACCTATCCCTCGATTTACGCATATTATTTTTATCCGGTTTCAACTTAACGCGATTTAAAAAATACTTTTTCCTCGTTATTTGATATTTGTTAAATAAAAAAATTATATATCTGGTGCTCGTCAATGAATTTAAGGCGTGGAGAGAGATTAGCTGCATATTGTAATTAACGGGTACTGGTTTTTTCACTTCTTTTTATTATCACATTATAATGTTAGTACCATTGTTTTTGGAAATAATACTTAATAATACTAATGAATAAAATTATTTTATTTCACTTCTCTTTGACTTTTATCAGGTTGGAATACTCGTTTTATGGGTTTTATTTTATCGGTATCAGTTCCATGTATCACATTTACGCGGATTTTGGTGTTGTGGAATGTATCTTCCGATTATATATAAGTTTATTTCCTCAATAGACGTGATTTAAATTTACTCGAATTTTAGTGAAACCTATCTACCGCGCACATTGAGGGTTGGGTGTATACTTAATGGTCGGCCACACATATTCGTCAAATAAATAAATTAAAGTGGTCACAAGTCGATATTGCTTTGCCAAGACTTTCCATTTAGATATTTTGCTATCAAGTTGTTATTGAAATTCTACAAAAAAGGAATGCGAAAGGGTCAAAGGAACTATTTTGTTGATATGTCAGAAATCTTCTCGACTGGAAAAAAATTCAATCACATCCAGTAAAAGGGGAGTAATGAAGAAATCGTTTCTAAGAAAAATGTAGTCCTAAAAATTCTGTTCTGGCAATATTTTTCCAGTTTTCACATTTCCACTTGAGAGCGTACTGAAATGATTTGGTCGTGTGGAAACGACAATTAATGGAAACTTTCACCCGTCAAAAGCGAAAAAAGATGGAAATGAAAAAAATCTTAAACATTCTCTACGGCGTAGGGGTGATACAAATTTGAGAAGATTTAGAAAAACCTTTCACGATCTAATAAATCTGTAAATTCAGTAAGAGGGAAGAGTAGAAGGTTTTATTAATATGAGAGTGTGCATGGCGAGGTATGTAGACGTGGCAGAAGAGAAAGATGTGTGGCAGCATATAATTAATTGAATACCGCTTCTCTCTGTCCATCTCAATAAAAAGATTGCGTGATTCTGATGATGAGATTTTCTTGAGCAATTTAAGTTATAATAAGATAACTAGTGTAGCTTATTTTGACAAAAAATAATACTTCAAGATCGCATTGCTACTAAATATATTCACATGAAAAAAGACTTGAATATAAGATTATAAGACCGTACGAGAAATCTAAGATTCATAAGATAATTTCGAAGCTATTGGTACCTGATATGTTTTAAGATTATTAAAATGAAATATTTAAGGAGTATGGAAAGTTCTACAACAAAGTTTGCATGTAAAAACCTGAAGCTGTTTTACGAGACCACTCACTACCTTTTAGAAGCGGAAAGTTTTGAAGAAAAAGAAAACTTAAAATGTCTTTAAACTCTCACAACGGCCATTATTTGATCTAAAGTTTATATCGAATGTTTATCAATGTTAAAAGTAAGTATTTGTTTCATCAGATTTTTCATTATTGAACCTTTAAGACTCGTGTAGATTGCCTAGTGACGTGTTTTCTAAATCGCTTAATCTTATTATTCGATAGTAATAATCTAGACATTTGCCTAAAGAGGCAGAATTATCTGTTTGTGCGGATAGTAGACGCATTATCCATTAAGGACGTCCTGTGTTTAATAATATTACTTTCAGATCTAAATCTATAAAAAAATTAAGTGGCGCTTTAATCAAGCTTATTAAAGTAGTCGCTAAGCTGGAGATATTAATTTCGCTTTTAGCCTTTTCAGTCGTTTTTGTAAAATATGTTGTCAGTGTTTTTATGTATTTTTAAGAAAGTCGCAAAAAATATTCATCCACTTAGTTGGGATTTCAATATTCTTTTTGGGAATTGATTCGGTTTTTTTTAATTTTTGTATGTAAATATCTTTGATTTATTATTTTACTGTCGCTTGAACTTTCAAATATGTTTTCTTTATAATTTTTTTCTCATTCGTCAAGATGATTAAACTATTGAAATGTTCGTTTGATCATATTCGTCAAGGTTATCAAACTATTGAAATGTTCGTTTGATCATATTTAGCGTCGTCTTCTTTCATATTTTTCAGGCGTTTTTTGAAGAAAATTTAATGTCAGTTTTTTGTGTATTTTTTTCGGAAATTTGTATGAAAATCTTCATTCAACATAGTCAATTTTCTTTTCCTTCTGAGGATTTGATTCAGTATATTTTTTCGTGTTTAAATGTCTTTAATTTATTATTTTACTGTCGATTAAATTTTCGAAAATGTTTTCCTTATAATTTTTTTTCTCAATCGTCTAAGTGACTCAACTATTGAAATATTGATTTGTTCATATTTAGCATCGTCATCGTGTCGTCATTTTTCATATGTCAAACTGTTGAGGTACCATAACATAATTCGAAAACAGAAAACTCTCCAACTCCCCACGATCTTGAGTCACCTGATCCCAATCTTCAGGCACCCTTCACAAATTCAACGACTCCGGCAGACTGTCCGTATAGCACTACCTCTATCCACCAACCCTTCACTTGCCCACTGCTTCTCCGTATAAACGCGTTTCAGTAATCTGTGATCACTCATTCGTATCACATGGCACATGGCTAGTTTTCTCTCAAGAGCCATTCCATCTTTAAGTTTTCAGTTGGAGCGTTGCTATACCGTGGCATTTGTGGAATTATCATTCCAGTAGATTCGAAAGATGCTATGAAGGAAGCTCTGATGGAACATTTCCAGGCTCAAAATATGCTATAATTTAGCACCGTATTTACGTTAAAAAAGTTTTTTTTTTTTATTTTTCAATTCCTCGTTATAACAAAAGTTACTTATGTTATGTAAATTATGTGCGTCTCTCTCATTCGCACCAGTTCAAGTACATTTATCACGCGTCTATTTTGTTCATTATAAAAAAATCATCGTGTTTCTTCTTGTGTGCATAAATTGATTACTCAGTCCAAAAAAAATATTTAATTTTTTTCGCGACAAAAATAATTTAATTAGTTATTTATACGGAGCCCTTTGAGTAAAACGTTTCAAAGGACACGCAAAAAAATGTAGGCAAAAACGGTGATCTCTGTTTTGAAAAATAACTCAATATTCCGTTTTCATGAATAAAAAAACTGGGTATAACATTTTGATCCTTTTATCTCATCGAGTGATAAATTTGTAGCGATTTCTCTGTAGCAAGAGAGTAATTTTCATTTAATTTTATTTATCGCATCACCGTCTAACCTGACAAATTTGGCAAATTAATCTAGCAGATGTAAAATTTCCATAATGCCCGCTAAAATACGACTGCAGTTAAGAGTGTCACGTTTAAATCAGAAAAGAGGCATTTGAAAACGATTTCATGATTAATATTTTCTGGCTTTGTGTAAGATTTTACCAAAACTAAAATGTGAACTAGAGAGGTTACTTCATGTCATGATATATGATGGTGGCAGCTGTGAAAACACTAATTATTATGTGAACGTCAGGAAAATTAATGTGTTTACGCTGGTATCAACCATTAATCATTTTATGAACCTTGTAAATTTCAAAGTGAATATCTAAATTAAGTATCTTCAGTCGCATCAAAAATCTATCAAGCTACGTTTTGAGATAACTTGCCGTGCCTCTTGTAGAATAGGGCAGAGATAGCAGATCTTTGAGATAACTTGCCGTGCCTCTTGTAGAATAGGGCAGAGATAGCAGATCTTTGAGATAACTTGCCGTGCCTCTTGTAGAATAGGGCAGAGATAGCAGATCTTTGAGATAACTTGCCGTGCCTCTTGTAGAATAGGGCAGAGATAGCAGATCTTTGAGATAACTTGCCGTGCCTCTTGTAGAATAGGGCAGAGATAGCAGATCTTTGAGATAACTTGCCGTGCCTCTTGTAGAATAGGGCAGAGATAGCAGATCTTTGAGATAACTTGCCGTGCCTCTTGTAGAATAGGGCAGAGATAGCAGATCTTTGAGATAACTTGCCGTGCCTCTTGTAGAATAGGGCAGAGATAGCAGATCTTTGAGATAACTTGCCGTGCCTCTTGTAGAATAGGGCAGAGATAGCAGATCTTTGAGATAACTTGCCGTGCCTCTTGTAGAATAGGGCAGAGATAGCAGATCTTTGAGATAACTTGCCGTGCCTCTTGTAGAATAGGGCAGAGATAGCAGATCTTTGAGATAACTTGCCGTGCCTCTTGTAGAATAGGGCAGAGATAGCAGATCTTTGAGATAACTTGCCGTGCCTCTTGTAGAATAGGGCAGAGATAGCAGATCTTTGAGATAACTTGCCGTGTCTCTTGTAGAATAGGGCAGAGATAGCAGATCTTTGTATGTATGTTAAGCACATCACTTTTACTTCGTTAACATTCCTACATCTCGTCATATACAATATTTGATTATTTATATTTCTCACATTACCAGTTCATTGTTGCTACCCTTTTTAAATCTTCCTTACATCTTGCCTATCACACTTAAACAAATGCCTATATAATAGAATCCATACATCACACACAATTTTTATCACACTTTTTTCTATAACCATCTCTTGATGGTTTTTTTTGATCTTGCCATATTTATTTTCTTACCTTTTACTATGAATCTTTATTTACAGCTTTATTAACATCTTTACTTACAGCTCACTGATTATACTCTTTAAATAACCTTCATTTTCAGCAAACGTAATCATAAAATCTGCATACACAAATTCACATTATATATTTATTTCATTCATTCTTGTACCTCCCCTTTAATCTTTTTAATTGCGCACATATGAATCTATATAGAAATTTTGAGATTAAATTTTGATTTTCATATGATCCGATGAGAGTTGAATGTAGAGAACCCGATATTCTCCTTTTCGATTTCAAACTACGGTGTGCAAGTGGAGGCTACAAGGAGATAACCTGAATGTTATTACTAACTTAGATTTCTTTTAATTATTTATTTTCAAACATTTTTTACTTGAAAATTTATAAAAAGGAGGTCGGTATGGTTTAACGGCTTTTTAATATTTTTCTAGCAAACTCGTCCTCCGTAGATAAGATGATTGATTTCCACCCGCGGGTTTTGGGTTCGCTGCTCGATGGCACCCAAATAATAAAATAAACAAAAAAAGAGTCCTATCTAATCGAGCTAAAATTTTAACCATTTTCGCACACGACAAGCGGTAGCGTTGTCGACACGTTCAAAGACGAATCTCGAGTTCCGTGTCTACTCCAGTGATTCTAAACTAGAAAGCTCGATAATGAGGCAGGAGAAGAAAATATTATCTTCCGGCCACGCTCTTCAAAATGTCCAAACCATATTTTAGATATGCTGAACGGTACCATGAGATAGTAGAAATCCCCTTTCTGGTTGTTTGTACTGTACTGTATACAACGCAAGTATTGCGTATAAAATAAAATACAATACAATTGTACATAATGTATCTGTGGGCTTAAAAAATGGTAAAAAATTCAAATCTAAAACTGAGCGAAGATAATTAAATGGAAGATATAAAAAAACCACGCTGACCTTCTGCGGAGTAAACAATTTCCAGGGCGAAATACTTTTTTACCTCAAAAATTCATACCACAACTACAATCTCAAACCTTGTAGATTATTTGACAATTTTTCATTGTAAATATCGGAAAGTGTTCATATGAATTTTTCGTTTCGTAAAATGTTTTCCTTTAGCGAGTATTGATGGCATTTTAAAACGCTCCGAAGAGGCAATGTTTCAATAGATTAGGTAAGGTGTCATTCCTCACTAACTGAACGTGTATGGGGGGGAGGAAATATTTTCAAGATGTCATTATCATTATCATTTAATGTAATGCCTCTTGCGATACAAACACATTAAATTTAAGTGCGTTATAATGTTGCCGATATTAAGCAGCACGCCAATCTTTAATACAACCTCATAAAATACTTGACTTACATTTTTTATGTCTTATGTTTGAATTTTGGTAATTATGAGTTTGAAATTATTGCAAAATAATTAAACGTTTTGACTTCTCTGCATCGGACTCAGAAGAATATATTGCGATAAAATGTTCTATTAGCTGTAATGAAAAAAAGACATATACGAGTAATGTCTGAATTTATTAAAATAACATTTTAATGAACATAATCTAATCAAACTAAAATATACTAATAATTATTATCAACACGTGTGTCTTTTTATCACAAAATAAATCAATATACGATTTTGCAAGTTCATCCACGTGTGACTTTACTACCAATGTGAGATTAGAAGGATACCGAAATATTTTATTAAGGATAAAAAAGGGTTTAAAGGCTATGGAAGCCCCTTGGGTCCGATATGTCTAGTAAATAATAAAAAAGAGAAACGTATCAGTTTCGTACTCTCACTTACAATTGACTTGAATCAACCAGATGGAGTCAGCTAATCCCCAAATAGCAGCGATTATAAAGAACCCAATCTTTTCCTCCGGGTTCGGCCGCCAGACAAGCATTCCCACGATGAGCAAGACGTGCAGGAGCTGAAAAGGAGAGTCGCTTTTAAGAAATCCATTTGTTATTTAAAAAGAAAGGGCTAGAGATTAAAAAATATATTTTATGTTCAACATGAAGATAAAAATGTAAGAAAATTTATATTTTAGCCATAATATGTAACTCGCTAAATTGTGATTTTTCAGTAGCAGACCAGATTTCGTAATAATAATAAAAGGACAATTTATGTAGCGCAATTCAGAGAGCAGACAGCTCAATCAAGCTCTAACCTGGAACCCATTATTGATTACGCATTAAAAATATTGAAAAATAAAAATGTATTGGGTGTTAACCTAAGTTGTGTCCGTTTTTTTTTTCAATTTAAAAATGAGCACCAAAAGTAAAACAAAATGGTAAATGTTAAACGTTATTCGAAAGAAAATGTTCTACTCTACAAGATATTGTGTTTGCTTTTACGTTACATATATTATTTTAATTGATTACAAGCCTTCTTCATGAATAATATGGTTTAAGCGGTCCTCATCGAGGTCCACTGGTCGTCCGGAACGCTCCATGTCTTTCAGGTCGAATTACCATATTTGAAACGCAAAAACCATCGACGAGTTGTCCTTTCATTCATAGCATATTCACCGTCCACTTCGAAAATATCGCGAGCAGCTTTGGCACCTTTATTTCCTCGATTGAACGCGAACAGAAGGAGGTGTCAAAAATGCTCACTTTCGTCTACTTGATATTCCATTTTGAAGGCTTGTAATCAAATAAAATAATATATGTAACGTAAAAGCAAACACAATATCTTGTAGAACAGAAAAAAATCTTTCAAATGACGTATAACATTTACTATTTTGTTTTACTTTTGGTGCTCATTTTGAAATTGGAAAAAAACGGACACAACTTATGTTAACACCTAATACATAAGTTGTGTGTTAGGACTGAAGGGTTATGGCTAATGTTGTTGAGTTGTCAAGTCTACATATATAATTATACCCATGAAGATACAAATCAACATACATATTTGTTTAACATTTCATAGTAAAACAATTTGGCTAGCTTATGGCCAGGTGGTAACCTCTTTCAACAGAACAGACAACACTAAGTAAAGGAAGTTACATGGTCGCAAAAAAATATTCACCTTAACAAAATTTATGAACAATAAACCAATTAAAAATGAGATATCATCAATTTAAGGAAAAGGTACAGATGGTGTAGAGGAAAGAAAAAAATAGAAATGAAACATATTATTTTCCTGACTTGAAATTAAGAGCTTTTTCTTAGAAACAACTGATTTGATAGGTACGTTTATTCTTAAACATATATTTATTTTCAAAAAATCATCCATTTAGTAACCCATCATCGAACCACCGTCATCGATTTATAAATAAATGAGCATGTATAGTTTTGATCCTAGACAAGAGGTTTAAGTTTCTATTTTTTTTGTTACTGAAAAGGAGCAATACTCTTTCTTATGCCAGTGTCATTGAGATAAAAATAAGAAAGGATTTCCCTATTTTATTCATAAGAAAAAAACCCTTCGTCGTTCTGTTTGAGTTGAATGTTTTTTTAAGTTCACCACATCTAATCCTCCAAGTTTTCAGTCTTGTGTTTTATTAAATATTATTCTTCTCAAGTGGAAGTATAGTGAGCGAGTTTAAAAAGTGAGGAGCTTTTTGTATTTCAAGTTAACATTTAAATGAAAGGAAAACTTTGTTTATCGCGTATAAAAATACGATTTCAAAATTTCAAGACGAGTGTCAACGAACGCTGGGGGTTCTGACAGTGCAGTAACCACGCTGGATTTTTTATGTTGATACCTTGTTTGAAGCCTGTTTTTTCATTCATATCGGAGCATTTTGCTTATGAGCATCCAGGAGCATTTAATAAAATTGGAATTGATAATTGTTGATTTTTTTTTATGAAAAAAGTTTGGAGTAAATTGACACATTGGAGTTTTTTTCTTTCCAATATTTCGTTTTAAAAACCATAAATTATGAAATAATTCCGGTTAAAATCTTGAAAACGCAGAATTGAGAACAGTATAATACGTTAGAGTGAAACAAGTGTTTCAGTTATATTAGTTTATATTGTAGGTACACAAATGATCACATTTAATTGATAATATTTTAATTCAAATGGAGTTCTATACCAAAATTATGTTTTATCTTCAACATTCCAGTAAAAGTGAGTAAAAGTTTTTTGAAACGTGCGTTAAATATTTAGAATTTGAAAAATGAAGTTCGTAACGTGCACTAAGTAATTTAAATTTAACACATGATATTCGAAATCTGTGTATAAATTAATTTGATTTTGAAAAATGATATTTCTGACGTGTGTGTATTTATTTATAGAGATTAAAATTTGAAATGTATTTGGGACGTGTGTATTAGAGTTTTGAAGAAGATTTTTGGAATTTACATAATTAAATTTTTATTTAAAAGATTCACAGTATTCACCTTGAGCCATGAGTCATATAGACTCACAGTAAGGATTATTCACTTTTAGCCATGAGTCATAAAGATTCACAGTAAGGAGTATTCACCTTGAGCCATGACATAAAAAAGGATATCGAGATTAGTTTATAAAGCTATCACAGAGAAATATTGCACTTGATTCTTACATATCTTGGATTCATTTATATCCGATGTCTAGTAGTAGAACTCAGGGGACAAAAAATTATCCTTCATACTGTTAGTTTAGTTAGTAAAGCGCTCGCCTTCTAATCTGGGGGTTAGGGTTCGATATTCGTCAGCATCCATTTTATTTTCTGGTTCCTATCTGATTTTCACTTTTTAGGCTTCTTTAATGTTTCTCTGCTTGGTTGTGTGAAATTATCAAGTGGCAATAAACCCGCCAGGTTTAACACCCTCAATATTAGACCAAGCGGAAACCTGCTAAATATTGGGTATAAAATCTACAGTGAATAATACAATAAAACAATAAAATCTCACAGAAATAGATTTTAGATTCCAGCCATTCAATATATTTTTGTGATGTATTTCTGCGATATAGCATAAGTTAAAATGAGAGTGTCAATCAATTTAATATTTTTCTTTTTCGGCCTCAGATATATTGAATAGAATAAATAAGATATATATTTTTTTAACCTCTATTTTCATTCCGATAATCTTCTTTCAGTTAACCCCCTAAATAAACACTTCCACTCTATTATCACCAATCCATAATATTTATCTTATTAATTTATATCCAATAAGAACGTTTTGGAAATTCCTTTATTTCGCGTGCCAATTCTTCTAGTTAAGTGATTGTAAGCTGAATAGGAACTATCAATTATTTTCTAAACTTTATTCACAGTGGTTTTCTTTAATTGAACAGTTAAAAAGCAATTTTTTTAGTAGAATTTAAAATAAAAAAACAATGAAGCATAAACAAAACTTGCTGTTGGTTGTTTGTAAACAACCAAAAAAGCTATTTATGATTGTACAGCATCAGGTTAAAGATCAATCTCAGGCCTTTGAATACGTAGTTTCTTCAATTATTCCTCCGTAATATCCATATAACGGACGTCTACATATTCCAGATGTGGAAACAGCAGAGAATACATGAGAAAAATTCTAGTTTAAATGAACTAAATTATTATATGGAGTGCATAGCCCGCACTGGACTTTCGTGCAGAAGCTCGTCGGTTCCGGTCAGACAAAGAATAAAATGTTTCTGTATATAAATGGCTAAGATTTCTTCTCTCTTCCTATACTGCAAGGGAAATAGCTTGATTATATTTATGGGCAAATGTAAAACCTAGAGAAAGTTTCCGTCTGTGAACCAATTTTGAAATTAATACACTTTACTTCATTCAATCGTGGGGTTTTCCTCAACATGTCCTAATTGATGATGCAGACATGTTGAAGATCTTGGCCGGAAGAAAATATTACCTTCGGCTTCAATAATCGAGCCTTCGGGCTTAGAATCACTGGAAAAGAAGTAAGTTCATTTCGAGATCTTAGAGTTGAAAATACTACCGTATGTGAATAAGTAAATATTGAACAAGTGCACACATCAAGAGAATGCGAGCAATTTAACTAGATAGAGACCTTTTTATTTCTTTTCCTTTACTTTTTCGAATACCTTTGGGAATTAAAGACAAAACTTCCTTATGAGGACCAGTGTCGTATTAACTAAGTCACGAATTGTAAGTCAATCAAAAATATATCAAAGTTTTATGTAAAACTTGTAAATATTTTTGAGTGAAAAGTATACATTTCAAATTTGCATGAAATTATGATCCATTTTCCCCCTTTCGTTCCTTAGGCTGTCATGCAATGAAAGGGGAAAATTTGGAAGCTGTCGGTCTTATATATTTATTATAATATATTTAAGTGTTCCATCCTAAAAGCGCAGATATAATTTTATTTTCCACATGTATTCATTAGAACAATTTATTTTGATCTAAATTTGTTAGCTAAACAAAATTTTATAACGTGTTATCTAAAAGTATTCCCCTTTATTTATTTTGTTATAGTAAAAATATCAAGTTCAATTTGAAAAAAATGTCTTGACAGCAGTTAAGTTAGCTTTAGTTTACTTTTGTATAAAAAATCGACGGTGAACGACCTTTGTGGCCTAATTGGTAAGACGCATATTTCCCTACCCAGAGGTTGCGGGCTTAAATCCCGCTGAACCCCATTTTTTGGTTGGTTAGAAGATATCGTCACATGGCAATACGCCCAACAGGTTGTACTGTATACAACGAAAGTGTAATACAATACAAAAAAAATGTGTTGGTTATGCAAACCTCACCTCACCTTTGTCCATCTCACCCCAATATTTCCCTCGGTAACATTTTTCGTCCTATATTTACAGTTCTATTCGATCCTATCAGTGCTCATGGGGACAAAATAAGTCCTCATTCAGCGTGATCTACACTAAAAGACGGAAATCTTATTTTTTTATGAACGCAACGTCACGAAGTAACGAGCAAGGAACTGTCCAACGGGACCCCTCCGCGGACTTAAGGCTCGATATCGCGGAAAATGATTCACAGTGTAGTAAATATATATTTATAAAGTGGTTTAAGTCCTGGAATTAAAACATCTCACCAAGTTACCAGTACTTTCACAGAAAACTTCGAATTCTACAATATTACCTTTTGACGCCACTAGATAGGCGTAACCAATCAGTCCAAAGATGTACCGATGGAAGGTCGAATGAAATGCATTGCAGTACCACAAAATATTATCTGCGGATTGATACAGATGACCGCAAATATTATGACATAGCGAAGAATTAAAACAAAAAAGTTTGCCAATAAAACTCTCATGGCCAGGGAGAAATCGGGTAGCCCTATAGCTTGGATACACCCTGAAACACCTACGTATTATCTGCCGAGAAAGAAGTTGAGAACATTTTGGTTGCTAGGCGGTTTTCTGTTCATTTTGAATTATTTTCCACGTAACTGACATAAAAGTTACTTACTTTTTCTGGTAAGTTGGATGAGATTCTCAAGGGGCGATAAATCATAATCGTACTCTTACTGTCCTATAACCAAACATTTTAAACTAAATTATAAAATAGTTGCACTTTTGATTGTTTTTGTTGCCATATATGATTTATATGTTGTTGTTTGCATGTCACTTAAGCATGAAAGTTCAAAGAAATAATGTGGGAGATTAGTTTCGAAAATGTTAAGTGTTTTTCGAATTATATTTGATAACATACCTACATAAAAATATTCTCAAACTTCCTCTGATATTTCTTGAAATTCTTGGAATGTTAGAAATATTTAACCGGACGTGAGCAGATTACAAATTTCAGATTTAAAGATATTCAGACATACGAGTGAAGTATTTTTATATTCCAGATGATTTTCTTTTCATGGCTTAGTCGAAATATCAAACACTTTTAATTTAATTCATCAAAAATAAAAAAAAAATAGATTAACAATTGTTATCAATATCGTTAGTTGCGAGATAGACTAAGGCAAAAATAGATTAACAATTGTTATCAATATCGTTAGTTGCGAGATAGACTAAGGCTTAAATAGCAGATGTATAAAATACTTTTGTATGACGTTTTAATTCTCTCAATATGATGTATTTTATGTTGTACAAGTATGCATAACAATGAGATCGATTATTTAAAAGTTTTGGAATTTATATTTTCAATATTTTCCAATACTTGCATAATTGGCATTAATCAATGCGGATGGATTCGTGTATTATTAGGGCTTTATGTATAAAACTGAACCACCAGATGGTTAAGTAATTCTGAAACAATAAAACATGGAAGATTGTAAAAGAAAACAAGATTGAAAACAAATTGAAATGCCTCAAAACATTTTATAAGACTAACGATAGGCTGCAAAATGGATTCTGAAAAAGAAGACAGTGAAAAGTAAAAAAAAAAAAAAATTTGCATAGTAATAAAAATATTTATTTCTTACTCAAATAAAACATTATAGTTTTATTATATGATACGAGAAATATTACTGAGAAAAACACCATTATAAAAAAACGTAAAACAAAATTCAACCCATCTCAAGAAAAATAATAAATTTATATTTTACGAAGTCTAAACAAAACTTTTTCTTAGTTTCGCAAACATGACATACATATAAGTATTTAAATAAACATAGAGAACATGAAAATGTATGTACGCAAAATGAAATAAGGTTTGTTCATAGAATCATATAATCGTAAATAATGAGATATTCCGAGCGTTATTTCAACATCTTAAATTTTCAGCAAGAATTGTCTGGCCTTCGTCGTGATAGTATACATGAAGTGAATAAGACAAAATGTTAGACCAGTAATCTCCTTTACACCAGGAAGTCCTCACTTAATGAATGTTTATTGCTCGGAACTTCTAGGATACCAAACCAAAAGTTTTGTTAAAGCTAAGCTGTGTCATGTGTATTTCTAAGGAACATTGGAATATTTCAAAAAGATTGGATTTATTCTATAAGGAGGCAACAGTGCATAGAAAATAAAAAATAAAAATACATACGTATAATGTTTTGAAACTAAGAGTTATGAATTTAAGTGAAAATTTAATGCGAAATTTCATGAAAAAAAACAAGATGTCTTGTTAAATATTATACTCGTAACTTACACAAGTCCTCGAATCACACAGAATTATCCTATATATTTTTTATTGAAGATTTGCTTCAATGATTTTCTGCGTTTCTTTCGATATTTATTGTATCTTAAATTTATAAACCAAAATATCGAAAATTGATTCGAATTATATTCAAAAGTTAAACAGAGAATGTTTAAGTTCATTTGTAATTTAAATGATAAGGCAATGTGTACTCGTGAATTCAGGTAGAATAATAAGTTATGCTTAAATTTTAACGCAAAATGCAGTGTATAAAAAAATCCTAATTAATCGACTCAATCAAAGATATAGAAACGAAGGCTAAAACATTTGTTGTGATATTTAAGACCAATTTGTATAAAATAAGGATTTTAAGGAAATTGTTTAAAAAATGGCGGTTTGATAACGATCATTTCCATTGCTTGTATTTGAAGACAAAGATTGAGATTCCCATTAGTCATTTTCGGGGTGAATAATACCACACTCTAATTCTTAACAGTCCTGACTCGAGATTAGCTCAGCGGTATATGAAAATGAGCAAGGACTTTTTCAAATCAAGGTTCGATGGATCTCTTTTTCTGAAGCTTTCTCTCGGCGTTAATACCAGAAAGGGGAGAGTAATTGATAACACATATAATAGTTTAAAAAAATAATATTTATTACAGTATATTAAAAAAAACTCGGATCGAAGATCCGATAAAAAAATTATTAATCTCGAATAAGTAAACAGATAATTAATATTCTCAATTTGAGGTTAAGTTCAAATTAATACAGACTAGACTCGTGTAAAACGAAAGGTCTATCAACATATTAGAATGGAAGGTGAAATCAGCAAAAGTTACAATAAATGAGTTCACAATCCCTTTGAGAAGAATAAGACGTAATAACGGCTGAAGTGTCCAAAGTACTCGTAATCTAGACGTTGACGGCAGGTTTGGACGGCTTTCGGCCTGTTGACAATCGGGGCAAATTCCTTGGAATCCGATGAGAGTAGAGGCTACTCACAGAGAGCATGACACCGGCTGAGGACTTACTCGGATGGTCTGGCAGAGAACAGCGCCCATGAAGCAACTAAATAGAACTGATTCGGATATTGACATATTATATCTCACATTAACAAAAGTTAAAGAAAACTTTATTCTAAGACTGAGGATGTAGGAAAGATTTCATCAGCTTATTTAAGTGAATTTACAATATTTAATTATTTTAAATATATAATTGAATTTCAATACATTGGGTTAAATCTGTATTTTGAATAAAACTAAATAAATAAAAATGTTATATTCATCTACAATATACAGAAAGTTTAACCCTGAGAGCGCTACGAGAAAAAAATATAATTCTCTATCTAGTGCTGAGATATATTTACGATTCGGACGTTCGTGATAAATATTTATTTTAAACAACAAAAAAACAAAAAACAAATATTTTTACAATATAAATATATTTTAGAATATGTACCCTTGTATTCTAAATGAATATCATTCATTTAGAATACAAGGGTAGAACAAATTTCTTCCACTGCTATAGCAGTGCGCCGATCTCTCAGGGTTAAACAAAATTTTTTGATCAATACCTGTTTCGATTTTGAGCCACTAAATTATAATTCAAAGAGAAATTCAAATTTAATAAAAAAAAACAAAACATATTTTTTTTCAAACATGAAATAAAATAAACGCTCTATATGGTATAAACAAATTATTCGTTTTGAATTACTGTTATAAAAAGTAAAAATTCAAAATCGTTACAAAATAGTGTAGAAAGATTGAGAAAAATAATAAAAAGTTAGAATAGGTAGAGCAACTTAAGAAACGTGTTCATGTCCTAAAATATCCAATATCTTTAATTGAGAGGCATGTACGAGGGTAGTCCCAAAAGTACCCGACCTAACAAAGAAAACACAAAAAATTTGGGAAAAAATATTTTTATTTCTCAACATAGTCTCCTTTCAGCTCGACATACTTTTCCCAGCGATGTTCAATAGCTTTGATACCCTGTTTATAGTGAGAACCGTCGAGCGCCTCAAAATAGCCATCAACCGCAGATTCCACATCTTCATTGTTGGCAAATCTTTTACCACCGAGCCATTTTTTCAAGTTTGGAAAAAGAAAATAATCCGAGGGGGCTAAATCTGGCGAATAGGGTGCGTGAGGAAGCAATTCGAACTTTAATTCATTGATTTTGGCCACCGCGATAACGGATGTGTGAACTGGTGCATTGTCTTGATGAAACAACACTTTCTTTTTCGCCAAATGCAGCCGTTTTTTCTTGATTTCATCACTCAAATGCTGCAATAAGTTCGCATAATACTCGCCGTTGATTGTTTTTCCATTTTGAAGATAATCAATGAAAATTATCCCACGCGCATCCCAAAAAACTGACGCCATGACCTTGCCTGCAGATCAAATTGTCTTCACCTTTTTTGGAGCCGATTCTGCCCTTTCAGTCCGTTGTTTTGACTGTTCCTTCATCTCAGGTGTTAAGTGATGGACCCATGTTTCATCCATGATTATGAATCGACGCAAAAACTCGGCTTTGTTGCTGTGAAACATCGCCAAACACTCGATTGGAACATCCTCACGACGCTGTTTTTGTTCCATTGTGAGCAAACGCGGCACCCATCTTGCGCACAGCTTTCTCATGTCCAAATTTTCAGTCAATATGCGATGTACAACACTTTTTGTAATACCTACCATGTCTGCTAGCTCGCGCACTTTCAATCGACGGTCATCCAATACTATTTTGTGGATTTTCTTTACCATTTCTGGCGTGGTCACCTCATTTGGTCGACCACTGCAATGTTCGTCTTGGCAGCTCGTACGGCATCGTTTTAACTCTGCCACCAAATATTTTACTATTTTAAACGAAGGAACAGACTCCCCCAGAGTAGAATCTAGCTCGGTTTTGATATTGGTTGGACTTAGACCTTTCAAATGAAAGTATTGGAATTTATTTTTATCAAACACTGTTTATTCCACTTTTTTGTGACGGTATAACCCTACCGGTTTCAAGGCTTTCACCTCATCTTCAGGGGAGCGCATACAAGACTAAATGCTGTTCGAACTGGTACCGATATACACGCTTCAACGGTTGGAGGCCGAGGGGTGAGGGAAGCATGGGACAATTTCGGCCAAGAGCGGAGAGATTTTTGGGAAATAACTGTTCAACAGATGTTCGGATCGGTGTACGGACTTAGAAATTTCTAGGGCCTCTAATCTGTCCAATTTATTTCCATTACTACTGATATGTAAGAATTTGGCATCATCGATAGAAAAAGTATGGTTTTCACGGTGACTATGATTAGACATTTCAGAATAAATTAGAGGATTTGTTAAGGCGGATTGTGTTCACGAAATCTCTTTTCAAAAGATCTTCCTGTCTTTCCTATATATAAATTATCACAGTCAGCACATAAAAGTTTATACACACCACTGTTGCTAAGTATTTAATTTTTGCCTTTCCCATTAAATAAGAGTTTCCGGAGATTAAAATTAGAGTAAAAAGCTGGCTTTATTTTTGGTTATTTCATATATGTTTTTTATATTTCATATAATATATTTTTTTATATATGCCTTAACTATAAACAACATATAAAAGTATTGTATCACATAATGAGGACCAATTTTTTCCATGTTTACAAATTTACTGAGAGCGTTCACTATTGATGGCGGCCAAACAAATGCAAAACAACGTAGCGTCTTAAAACTTGAAACTTAAGCTTTATAAGTTTAGTACTTTCTACCATACTAATTTTTTAAAGCAACAACCGCCATCTATACGTCAGGTCGGGTACTTCTGGGACCACCCTCGTACATCTTTAGAAACAGCCTACCAATGAAAGTTTTAATATTTATGATAAATGTTGTTATTGAAAATTGAACATAAATATTTTGAAATGTTCTGAATATATTTATTGGTACTGATTAACTGTTAGATTTAATTTTTCTTATCCCTCGAGTCTTTCAGCATTTGTTTATCTTTCTATCTTATCGAAGAATATGTTACGAGTATATTAAATTCAAAATATTCTTGGAATAATAAAAATGGAATATTTGCTTGATCCACATTTTATAATGCATTAGAAGAGACAAACAAAACATATTTGTTGAATAAGCTCTTTTGAGAGAACAGTTAATAGTTTTATCTCTGAAGTGGATATGAAATTCGAATAGACGTAAAGAAAATAGTTTTTTTTTCATATAACTGGAATGCGTTTAACTTATTTTAATTAATTTTAATTAATTACCTTTTATTCTTTAATGTATGATTTTTCAAGGATAATTTAAATATTTAAAATGATATAATTGACAGTACCTGAAAGACATTACCTTTTAGGCAGTTTGACAGTTCTATATAAAATATTCTTAAAAGTATATACTTCGCCTTATGTCAGCCAGCACTTTCTTACGGTATATCAGTTTGGGGGAGATGCTCCTTAACCCAAAAACACATATTACAGGTTTCCCAAAAATTGATTGTGAAAATAATCAATAAACTTCCTGCTCGGTATCCCACGGCGGAGCTTTTCAGAGAGTATCAGGTCCTGAACATAGCCAATTTACATCTCAAATCCATTCTCTGGCACTATCATCGAGAGGAGGGGAAGATGCAAACTCAGCAGACACACATGACACGCATGGCAACTAATGAAATGTTCACCATCCCTAGAGTTTAAACCTCTTTTGCCCTATAGGCAATATGCTTATTTGGCTCCCATTACATACAATGGCGTGCCGACTTCAATAAAAGTAAAGGTAGGAAAACCATTTAGACAGTCGATCGGAGCGTGGTTGTTATTGCGACAGGATTTTGAGTACTTGGGCTTTCAGGATGAATGACGAGTGGAAAGGATTTATGTGAGCTCGTGAGTGTGGGTCTCTTCTTGTTGTTTTAATTTTGGCTGTTTTTGTATTTGTGTTTCTGTGTGTTTTTCTTTCTTTTTTTCTTCTTTTTTTTTTGTTTTGAATTTGTTTTGATTTTTATTATTATGATTGTGTGCAGTATATTGTGGGATGAATATTTTTGGTCTTTCTGGAGTGATGATGTGTGAGGAGTTGAGTTTCGCAAGATGTTTCCAGTTGTAGTTGAGTGTCACTGTTTGTCAGGTTGATGAGAGCGTGCAACGGGGTTTTTTTGTGTTATAAAAAATCGGAAAGAAGTATCGATTTATTTTTTCATGCTAAATATCCTCAGTGAGATACAGGCAAAAGCCTAGTTTACTGGGGATACGACAAATGAAAGGCAACAAACCCAGATCCATTAAAATTATATGTCCAAATCAAATTACCTGTTGTTTTTTCTCAAATTGTGTAAATTTCTTGTCATGTGTAATAATAAATAAAAATATGCAAAGAGATATATTAGTGAAATTTATTTTACATCTTATACAAGTTCTAGAAATTAAAATATGATTTTCTTCTTTATATGTTATCTTCATACTTTACTTTCTGATCGATTTATGATAATAGCCGTTTTAGTTTGATTTGCATTTTTTTACTATATACCTGCTTAAAAATGTTATCTCGAGGTCAAAAACTTTGTTTATCTACCAAACAAATATTAACAAAATAATTATATTTTGTATGCAAACGAGAGTAAAAATATATTGAATGTGGAACATTGAAATAAAATTTTGTTAATTGATACTATATTTCTACTCGTAAACAAGAGTATTCGCTTTGTCCATCTTCCATATGTTATAATGTTTTTATATCCTGAGAAGTGGTTAAAATTCATTGTTTTATTAATATTTTTATCTTTTTAAAGTCCGAGTAGAGCAAAATTTATAACTGACGCTTAAGTTAATGAGAATATCATTATTCAAACGAGCGGGTCGTGATATTGCTATAAAGGTAATCTTGACAAAAATAAAGCTAAGTTAAGTGAAAAAAACATTCTTTCACTAAGTAACTGTTGTTTGATGATTAATTTTGGAGGATTTTTCGCTGTAGAGAAAAGTATAACTGAAATAAAAAAATTGAGATTTATACAGGGTCTCATTAAGAAAGAATGTTCAATATACTTTTCGACGTGTATCTGAAGTCCACTGCGTTTTTCTACAAGAAAGTTTTCCCATAAGGCGAGTTAATTTTATGAATAATTTCATAGTTAAATTGTAATGTAGCCTATTTATCGTCGAAAATATATAAATAATGACGTTCCAAACGGGAAGGCTTGTCAAATATACCAACTGGTTCAGGGAGTTGGAGAGGAGAGGGTATAAGTGATCACTTCTGACAAGGCTTCCGAACTATCTTGGAGGTAAAACAATATATACGAGTGTATGGGCTCCCGTGAAAGTCGAAATTTGGTGCACATTCATAGGAATAAATGCAACTCCGCCTAAATGCATGAGATTTAGAGGGAACGTAGATGCTATAAAAGCTTGTTAATCTGGCATTGAAGCTCATTTATATCCAATAAAAGTTGGTTTATCTACCATGAAGCTTGTTTATCTGCCATATAAGCTTGTTTATCAGCAAAATAAGTTTCAAGTACAGAACAGATCCCGTATAAGCTATTATAAAGTATATTATATTAACCTTATATGTTCTGTATCCATATCCGGTGCTGTATAAGAATATAATCCTTGTACGGCACCGGATGTCAACAATGTGCTTATTATTTTACTCTTTTTGCTAATCTTTATAATGAATTAATCTTTTAAAATTAAATCGTTTATTGATTTTTACTATTCATAATTTCATGTATTATAAAAAAATGATTTTAACCCTGAGAGCGCTACGAGAAAAAAATATAATTGTCTATCTAGTGCTGAGATATATTTACGATTCGGACGTTCGTGATAAATATTTATTTTAAACAACAAAAAAACAAAAAAAAAATATTTTTACAACATAAATATATTTTAGAATATGTAACCTTGTATTCTAAATGAATATAATTCATTTAGAATACAAGGGTAGAACAAATTTCTTCCACTGCTCTAGCAGTGCGCCGATCTCTCAGGGTTAAGTACACTCAGGAGTTTTCGATACAAAACTAGGTATATGTATTTGTATTCTCATATTACTCGTATGTTACTAACTTTCCTTTAAGATTCTATAGCACGATAATACACCAGCACTGAATTTACCAAAAGCTTTTATTTGTTCCGTTTGACTAATGCCAACAGTTCTTGTCAAGGGACAGTTCACTTATTTTCCCGACATGTTTAAACCCCCTCAAAGGTCGGTAAGGGATTTTCTCCTGGAATCATGTAAAATTTATTCAACTCCTAAACTCATAACAATACCTTGGCGTGTCCGGTTATACAGCGGATGTAAGTTATTCTGACAGTTTTCAAACGTTGTCTATCACTTGCGATGGACACTTGACAAGATTTAGGTTGTATGTGCATGGAATATCAAGAGGTATATTTGTATGTTAAAACTTAGCCGTACATAATTAAATTATATGGTTTTAATCTGTCATAGATTTATGGTAAATTTTTCCAAATTCCTTTCTAAGACGTACCAAACAATTGTCAATTAAAATAATTACTCATCGTTTATATTTGTACACATGTTATTAGTGATTTCAGTTTTGAACGCATATGTAGATATTTTCTTATAAGATAGCTTATTTTGAATACTTTGTTTTATTTTTGCTATTTGCCTATGAAAAAAGTACTCCTAAAAATGTAATTCAAACTTATTATTCGTTATTGATGTACTCGTATATGGCATACACATATCATATACTAATCAGGTTTTTATTTTTTATTTGACCATACTTAAGTAATAAAAGTAATATTTTTACTTTAGTTTTATTAACATATTAATTTATTTTTTAAATTGATAATTTGTAGCTAATTAATTAAAAAAAATTAAACAATTTCGAAGCAATAAATAAATTATAAAAGCGCTCTAAATATCTTGCAATGTTTTATGTTTTTATTTTTATCCACAGAGTTTTAGACTCAAAACAAGTTCAAAGTTATTTTAAGTTTTATGGGTTTACCAACAAACCTACTGGGTATAAGTTTGAAAAAGTGTTCACAATATCCCAAACAGAGGAGTGTAAAATTAAAAATAGCAAAGAAGTTTGTATTAATTTGCAGATAAAATTGAACATTTATGTGAAGCCCGCAACTTGTTCTAATCAATATTTATTACACATAATTCGTTGTACACATACACACAAGTTATTCATTTAGAAAAACAGAACACAGTTTTTATAAATATAATTAAATAAGTCGTAAAAAAACTTATTATTTTTTAAAACAGTTTATTTATAAACAGTCCTGGATATAAATTTTGTTGCAACAAAATATACCAAGGATCGTAATGTTTAGCAAGACGTGCATAACTAAGCAAATTAATGACTATAAATTTAGTCAAGTGGCTATACAATACATACTTAAATTAAATACGCAACATTGCCATAATGCGTGTTCAAATCTTGTTATAACTAAAAATATCATATTTCTTAATGTGTAGCAAAACATTCATAACTAATATTCTATAGCTATTTAATTCGACTCATAAATAATTGAGTCGGATTGAAAAGCTATAGAATATGTACATAAATTTAATATGCATTGTCACCATAACGGGGAGTTCAAATTTTATTGTAACTTAATATACCATGGATCGTAATGTTTAGCAAAATATTAATAACTAAGCAAACAATGACTTATTTGTCGAATAAATTGTCTATAGAATATATATTTAAATTTAATAAGCATTTTCACCATAATAAGAGTGTTGAAATCATTATAAATCATAAAATTGGATGGAAATAAATACCCAATAAAAAATCTTGATTCAAAATAGAATTTTAAAGATTCGTATAGCCAAAAGTTTTTAAAAGGTGTATCATAAAGTCATCTTTCTTTAACCTTATACTAGTATTAGTCAGTATATTTACCTGTATCAAAGATTGGTCACCTTACACAAGAAAAATGAAGATTTTTATACAATATTTTTATTATTTTATATATAAATATGCCAGATATACAAAGGAAATACACGAAAATAATAGTATTTCAAGAACAAAAAGGAGTGTTACTCGTACAGTTAGTTAATAAAAGTACAAGAATAATTAAAGCAACAAGCATACAAATTGTCTTTGTAATATAAAAAAAATCTAAATAAAAATATGGGATGCCTAAAAGATAATTGATCACAATACATATTACGAGTATTTAAATTTCTTGGGTAAAGAAATACTTTGTATAACCACGAAATAAGGTGAGAATTAAATGTAAGAACTATAAAAATATTAACAAAATGTATATACAGATCAACTACTGACATTGGAAGAGAATGAACTGAACCCGTGTGAAAAAAAATATTCCACAACACACATTAAAATATTCAGCATCACATAAGATGATGGTCCACATTACTATTTTTGTGTCAACTTTGATGTATGGGAGTGAAACGTAGACGTGGAAAAATATAGAGAGGAGCCGAATAAATGCTGTAGAGAGGAGCGCACTGAGAAGAATGCACGAGTTTTTGTGTTAGTATTTAAATTGTGTAAAATTTACATATTAAATAATTTAAAAAAATAAACTGAAAATATTAAAACATTCCATAGCCAAAATATTAAAACATTCTTTAGCCAAAATATTAAAACATTTCATAGCCAAAATATTAAAACATTCCATAGCCAAAATATAAGAGCTGGAAATGGAATCAGACTAGGGAAGGAAAATAATTCGACCACCCAAAACACATTATGCACAAATGAATAAACATTATAGTGAAGGATCTAAGAACAGCAAAACTGAGAGTGAAATTGTAAATTTAAACAAATGTGTGTTGTCAAGATTAAGGATAGAATTTAATTTATTTCTGAATAAGTAAATGTAATGTATTGTATTACACTTTCGATTAATGAAGTGCTATTTCGCGGATATATTACCATGTGACAAACTCTTCCTTATGTGAAAGAGGCTGTCAGCGGTAATCACCGTTATGCATATTTATTGATAAAATATTTCAAGTCTCAACATAAATCATAAACACATAAAATAATAGTGCAGTATATCCCTAAGCTTTTTTATTCCATAATGTGCTTTTTCTCTGTATGAAATGGGGTCGATAGAAGCTCATTTCCCAGTGGTCTCGACCAATCACATTTTAGACGTTGGCTTAATTTACTTTTTCCCGAGGGTATATAAAGTTCCATCAAGATAATTTTCGGTGAAACGTTCATGTTTGTAGGTTAAGTGGTCTGTGAATTTGGGTAACCGGAAAGATGATCACGCTATATAAAATTATATCTTACTTTTTAAAAACTTATATTTACCTATAGGTATTGTAGTATCGTGTAGGTTATTAAAGAAAACAAAATACCTTACACGACTTTAGTTCGAAGACTCCATTTTTTGCAGAAAAATATTTTGATGTGACGTTATAGGTGGATGTTTCGTATAACATGGACCACAAGGCGCCACAACATCTCTATTACCCAAGGATTAAAGATAACCAAATAACTTTCGACAACAATCCCAACTTACTTTGGCCATATTGTCAGAACGAAACATTTTTGATGTTCCTTCAATCTGTATCGGCCATGAATATTTAAATATTGAGATTTTTCTCTCTTTCTTTTGTGCTTTTCTGATCTACATATGTTTTTTGTTTTTGTTGCATTGTACTTTCCTGTACACCAAATTAAATAAATATTTATTAAAGTAATTCAATGTTCATACCACAACACCAAGTCCCCATGATAGTCACATAAGACTCAGCGTCAAACTATTCCATTAAGACATATCTACACTCTCTTACATAACATATATATCATAAACCTTCCCATACAAGTCATTTACGTTTTAAGATCACTTTCAAAATATCATCCACAGGATCCAATATACTTTTCTGAACCATACTCTTCCACAATTGTCATAAATGTTTTCATCACTCATTCATTCCATTTGACAGAACCAGTTCAAGGTGCTCTTTTCTATTTTACTCGCCATTTTACATTTGCATTGCATGCGTTGATTGCTGGTTTAATTGTTGTTTTATTTTAATTTAAACGTCAATCTTACGTGCCCTCTAATTTCAATAATATTTTTGTTAGTTTGGAATAAGAAAATGTGCAACTATTATTGGATAACGGGGTTGTTGATATAAACCGAAGCTCTTAAAGAATAGCTTAATATTGAATTCGACGTGATAGAATATAACATATTAATTAACACAACAGTGATCTTATCAATTCAACTTTCGATAAAAGTTTAAAATACATTCTAACAGAGTATATCAAAACAGTTTTGTATTTTCAGTATTTAGTTAAAATAGAATGGCACTATATTATTTTAAAATCATTAATTTTAGTTCATGATTACTTCTGTTATAACCGGTTCGACAAAAGACCGGTGTTATTTTTGGTAACTTGAAGAACTCCGAGGTTTTTTTATTTGGTGAATTTGAAGTTATTTTGCAAAAGGTTAAGGAAATAAAACGCAAGGATGTTCTTTAATTTATTCGGAGAATTCAAAATATTTTTCTCAAGTTATAACAATATTTCTGCAAATGTAACAAAAGCAACATCAAAAATCCATTTAACGTAGTACCCAATTAAAAATAACATTTCATCATAAATAATGATCCATCAAAATAAATATTGGTCTTAAAGTTTCAGTAAACTTGTTTTATATAAATACTCTTATATGTGTTGAAAACTTAAGTAAATATTTAACAACGACAATACCATGGTAAGCAAGTTTTTATTTTAAAATACAATATATAGGGGAGAAATACGTTATAAGTGAGAGAAATCGTAGGAGCTGTGTGAGAAGTAGTATGGATGTAGATATGTGTTGCGATAAGAAAGACTGCCACTCTGACCGGGTAGGAATTCGACGTGATGGAATATAACATATTTGTGTACACAAATACGTTTGAAAAAAACATATTTTGTTTAATCCATTTTTCAGAACAATTTCTAGCTGTTAAAATATATTTAAATTTAATTTTTATCTCAGTCTTCGTCAGTAATATCTTATCTTCTGTCAGTACACCGTTATCCTTTTCACACTCCGGTATGGCACAAGTAGAGAAGAGGCTCTCCTTTGGGGACAGCTCTCTCTACAATATGGATAAATCCGTTCCGAGAGATAGTATGTGGCGCAGGGACAACAGTTGATAAATATTTTTATCAAACTTATTTTTTATTTGAATTAAGTCTAAATGACGGGAATATTAAAGTATTGTAATAATTCAACCTAGTGTAAGTTTGGTTAACCATGAAATATAAATGTTGGTAAAACTTGGTGAAATTATTCCATGATCTATCTCTGTCTAATATAATTACCGAGGAAATGGACACCAGCTTGGCTCTAGTCCAAGTGGTCTAAAAATTAATGTAAACATACGGTCATGGGCAATAAGTCTTGAAACATAATTAAGTGCTCTCAGATTTAAGCAGCTTTAGCAAAATTATCCTGTTTTACAGCTTGCTGAAAGAATTTTATAAATTAAAGTAGACTCAAAATATTAACCATCTCTCGGTTGTTAAATGTCAAGTGAATTCACAAAGATCATCATAAGGATTTTGTTGAGTGCGTTGTTAAATATGCGAAAGGGATTTTTTATTCTTCTATAGTTCACAGAGTATTAAGTTAAATTTAGTTTTATCTATTCTGTTGACTTAATGAACCTTCTTTATAATAATAAAGAAGATACGTTTAGTTTGGGAAAATCAAGAAAATCGTGGCCAGACCAAATGAATCATATTCTGAAAGAGTGAAGAACCTTTTTAATATACACACAAGTAAAAACGTTAAAAAAAGTTTAAAAACGTACAATAAACTTTAAAAAATAATATTTAGAAAAACTTCTTCAAATAAATCAGCAATTATTTTTATATATTTTACACATGACAAGAAATATACATAATTTGCGAAATAACAACAGGTAATTTAATTCGGACACACAATTTTAATGGATCTGGGTTTGTTGTCTTTCATTTGTCATGTCCCCAGTAAACCAGGCTTTTGCCTGTATCTCACTGAGGACAAACAATCTATCTATCTACGAGTATATACAATAAATAAAAATGTAAATGTTCATATGTTAAATATCTCTAATCTCCGAAAGTTCTTCACCGATTGCTATGAAATTTTGACAAAAGGTTGCATTCGTATACACGACACACGCAAACTAAACAATTCTCACTGACAGTTATGTCACATTCCGTTTCCGACGTTTCGGAATTAATATTAAATATTAAATAATTAAATATTAAATAATAAATATTAAATATCTATATAAATAAAAATGTAAATTATCGTTAATTAAAAATCTCCAATCTCCGAAAGTTCTTCACGGATTGGTTTGAAATTTTGACAGTTTAATTTTGATTTTGAATATTAAATAATAAATATTAAATAATAAATATTAGATATTAAAATAATAAATATAAAATTTTCAAATACGTTTATTGAAAAATAGCGCCATCTGTTTGGACGTAAAAAAATACTTAATTTTTATCCGCCATTTTGTACTGTGGAGTCCTAATAATAGCTCTTTCAATTTGTTTTTTTTAAACTGTTTTTTATTATTTTTCAGTGCAATTAGCGGTGAATTTGAACTGTATCGATTAATTTTCATTTGTATTCATGGTATGTATCTGTGTATGTTTTATAAATTTGAATTATTAAAAGTTTCACGGTTTTCATGCAACAAATTTTTGACAAACGTCACATTTGATTTTAACGAACTGCCACATTTTTGCTAATTTGTAACAAGACGTATTAATTTGTCATTATTGTTAGTTTTTTGCAATGTATTTACCTAAATAACTAGCTATTTGTTAAAATCGAGCCTATATTAGTCGATAAAATAATTAAAATTACTGAACGTTGTTGCAAGGTTGTATTGGGGCAAATTTGTCAACTGTCATAGGACTCATCCTAGAGTTTTCGAATTATAATTACATTATTCAGAAGCAGTAAACCGAATTTGATCCCTTTCTTCCAGAGACGCCAAGAAATGTACTGAGGGAATCAACCAAGCCTAAGAGAAAAACCACTGCATTTGAAGGGAAATATTTCGTTAATATTTTTTTGTTTTTTCTTTGTTTTTTAGTTCGTGTATTTTCTTTTTTTAATGTTAAGCAATTTTATACGTTTTTTTTTATAACTTTCTTCCTTCTTTTTCAGTGCAATCAATCTGCTTTAGGTCATCAAAATAATGCTTCACAGAAGATCAAACTTAGGTTGTCGTACTCGCGAAGCGGAAGCGGTGCGACGAGTAATTGCAACTCAAACTGAGGAACAACGGGCATCGGCGAACGAGCGAAACAGACAAATAATGGCTCAAATGCGTGCCGAAGAATCAGCAGAGCGACGTGCAGCCACAATTGAGGATACACGGTTGCGAGCACGGTGATCGCGTTTTGCCGCTTCAGAACTGCTTCGTTCTCAACAGAATGAACGCGACAGGCTGAGAGTGGCTGAAATACGTAAACGAAAAACAGCAGATCAGCGTCAAACACTACTCCGTGCTCAGCAATCACGCGATTACAATCGCCTTGCATTCCGGTACAACCCAGCTGATGATTATAGTTTAAGTCGGCATGTTCTCATTGGCACTATGACTAAAGTGTTTCCTCATTGCAAGGCTCTAAAATTTAATGGAGAAACGAAAGGAATGTGTTTCAACGCCGGAAAAATTAAACTGTCTCAACTTGGAGAACCGCCAGAGCCCTAAAAAACTTTTCTTGCTGGATATACCGCCGAATCAATGCATTTCCTATCTAACATCAGGAAATACAACTCGTGCTTCCAAATGACGTTGTTCGGCGCAGAAATCGTAACAGCTGGATTTATGCCAACCTTCAAAGTGAAAGAACAAATTTATCATAAAGCCGGCTTCCTGCTTCCATTGCCAGATGGTGAACATAAATTCCTACAAATGTATTTGATCGATGATGGCAATGATGAATTGAATACATGCTGCGGAATTTCTACCGACATAAAAAGGTCCATCGTTTCCCAACTGCAAGAGCTTCTTCAAGAAAAAAAACAATTTAGTGCGTTTTTCAAAATAGCAATTGACATGATGCCATCTGATACACACAAGATTGTTATTCATGCTGACAAAACACCTACTGGAGAACATCTGCGAAGATTCAATGCTCCAACTATAGACGAAGAGGCAATTTTTATAGTCGGAGATCAATTCCAACCTAGAGATATTTTTCTTCATCGGAGAAACGATCAATTGACAAAGTTGCAGAAATTCATGCCCTGCAATATCCAATCATTTTTTGGGATGGTGCCGATGGATATCACTTCAACGTTAAGATAATAAATCCAGTCAGTGGCGAAGAAACAAATAAGAAATGCAGCGCAATGAACTATTATTCATACCGATTAATGATTCGAGAGAATGAAGACAATCACATTTTGAAATGCCGTCGATTGTTTCACCAATACATCATAGATATGTATGCAAAAATCG
This sequence comes from Odontocerum albicorne, assembly GCA_949825065.1. Lineage (NCBI taxonomy): Eukaryota > Metazoa > Arthropoda > Insecta > Trichoptera > Odontoceridae > Odontocerum > Odontocerum albicorne. Next base: position 46,954 of record CATKWJ010000998.1, read on the forward strand.
AAACAAAACGTTTGATATTCATCCGTTTGATATTTGAATCAGACCAAGCTTCGCTCTGAAGAATACGTTCATTTGCGAGATGCAGTTGTAAATGACGGTAATACAACTAACGTTGGAAGACTTACGATTTTGTCATCTTCATATACATGCAGTCCACGTCATATGCATGAGAACGCTCAAGATGCAATTGCATATGTTCGTCACTACGGCTGTCCAGATCTATTCACTACATTCACATGCAATCCAGCTTGGGACGATATACAACAGCTCTTATTTCCTGAGCAATCGCCGGTGGATAGGCATGACATCACAGAACGTGTTTTCAGATAGAAGCTGAAATCATTGATGAATTTCATGGTAAAACATGAAGTGTTTGGGTCTGTGCGCGGCTGGATGTACTCAGTGGAATGGCAAAAGAGAGGATTAATCTGGCTCTATAAAAAAATCCCTTCAAACGAAATCGACGATGTAATATGATGTAATATTATATGAAATACCCGATGCCGACGTCGATAAGGATTTGCATGAAATTGTGACAAAAAATATGGTGCATGGACCTTGCGGTACACTGAATCCAAATTCACCATGCATGATAGACGGAAAATGCTCTAAGCGATATCCTCAAGCATTAGTATCCAACACAGTTACAGGAAACGATGGATATCCTTTATACACAAGAAGATCAACAGAAGATGGTGGTTAATAAGCAACCATACAAATGCGAAACGGTGACATCGAAGTAGACAACCGTTGGGTTGTTCCATATTCGCCTTTGCTATCAAAAACATATAAAGCGCACATAAACGTGGAATACTGTAACTCCGTTAAATCGATCAAATACATTTGTAAGTACGTGAATAAAGGCAGCAACATGGCGTTTTTGGCGTACAACCACAAATAAGTGATAGGAATTCGGTCATACATATTGATGAAATCGCAGAGTATCAGGCTGGAAGATACATACGCAGCAATGTAGCTGTATGCCGAATCCTTTCATTTCCCATACATGAACGAAGTCCAGCTTTTGTTCACTTAGCAGTAGGTACATCTAGAAAATGGACAACGCGTTTATTTCACAGCTGCAAATATGCAACAAATAGCCCTGAATCCATCGGCTACAACGTTAACTGCTTTCTTCACGTTACGTCAAAATGACGCGTTTGCGAAACCACTGCTGTATTCGGAAGTGCCTACGTATTTCACGTGGAATGCGAGTAGAACATCATTTGAACGATGCAAACGAGGAGAGCGAGTCGACGGACAACCTGTCATATTCAAAGAAACTACGATAGGCAGACTGTACACCGTGCATCCCAATCAAGATGAATGCTTCTTTCTTCGCATACTGTTGGTAAATGTGCCCGGTCCAACGTCTTTCCAGCAATTGAGAATTGTCAACAGCCTTACACATACCACTTTCCGCAGCGCACGTCAAGTTCTGAATTTATTGGAGAACGACCGACACAAGAATGTATGCATTAATGACGCGTGCAACATGTCACATCCAAATCGAATTCGTGCATTGTTTGCAATTATATTGACCACCTGCTCTCTTTCATGTCCAACAGAGTTATGGGAGAAATATAAATCGCACATAGCTGAAGATATTTTACGTCAAATACGCGAGGAAAATTCAAATATGAACATGGATTTCTCAGCAGAAATCTATAATGAAGCGTTGATAATGATTAAAGATTTGTGCTTAGAAATCGCGAACAAAGTTCTCAATCAATTAGGAATGCCATCACCGAATCGATCTGCTGCTGCTTTGTTCGATGTAGAATTGCGTCGTGAACAAAATTACAACACGCGTGATCTTTTGTCGTATGTGGAATCAAATATTCCTAAGCTAACACTTGAGCAAAAATGTATTTACGATCAGATAATGCAAACTGTCAATAACGGGGCTGGAGAAATCTTCTTTTTAGATGCGCCAGGAGGAACTGGTAAAACGTTCCTAATTTGATTGATTCTGGCAGCAATTCAATTCCAAAATGACATAGCCTTAGCTCTTGCGTCGTCCGGAATAGCTGCAACACTGCTACTACGTGGAAAAACTGCTCATTCCGCTTTGAAATTGCCATTGAACATGCGATTCATTGAAACTCCTACGTGCAACGTTTCCAAAGCATCCGGCATGAGAAAATATGGCAGAAATGCAAACTTATTGTTTGGAATGAATGCACAATGGCACACAAAAAATTGTTCGAAGCTCTTCAATCATTGCGAGATTTGCGTGAAAACATCAGAACATTTGGGAACGCATTAATATTGCTTGCAGGAGATTTCAGGCAAACATTACCTGTAATTCCTCGATCAACACCGGCGGACGAAATTAATGCTTGCCTGAAATACTCTACTTTGTGGCGACACGTAAAGATGTTGAAATTAACTACAAATATGCGTGTCCAGCTGCAAAACGATCGATCAGCTGAGATATTCTCACATCAATTGCTGGAAATTAGGAACAGAAAGGTGCCGGTTGATATGACCTCAGGACGAATTTCATTGTCTATAACTTCTGCAATTTAGTGACGTCAAAAGAAGAATTGGTTGAAAATGTATTTCCCAATATTCAAATCAATTATAAGAATCACGATTGGCTGAGTGAACGAGCTATTCTTACCGCCAAGAACAATGACATCTACGAACTGAACAATATTATTCAGTTCCTTTTTTAAGGTTTCGCAATTTTATATATTTTTATTATAACTTTCTTTCTTCTTTTTCAGTGCAATCGATCTGCTTTAGTGCATCAAAATGCCGAGGAAGCAGCAGAGCGACGTGTAACCAGACTTGAGGATGCACGATTGCGAGCACGGCGATCGCGTTCTGCAGCTTTAGATCTGCTTCCTTCTCAAGAGAATGAACGCGACAGACTGAGAGTGGCTGAAAGACATCAAAAATATTGTATACCCACAAGCATTGTGAAATTAAACATATTAGAAACGTGTGCTTTTCCTTTTCTTTCTTTTCCATTTAACCAGACTGAGCCACAGCAACGCGTGTCCGGGTACAGCTAGTATAAGTATAAAAATATTCAATACAAAAGTATGCTAGAAATCATTGAATATTTTATATATCCGTTATATACAGAACGACATGATGGGCTTAATGCCAAAATAGGTAATTTTTCTAACCATTAACAAAAATGAAAAATGTTTTTTGGGAATAAATCATTAAGAGACCAACATTTTTTGTAAATATCAGAGATCGAACCTGAAATTTTCGGATGTGGGACATGTGTTGTATATAAAGGTGGAGTTTGCCATTTGACTAGTGAAAATAATGCTTTTCTGGTATTCTTTAGCGAATTTTTTACTTGTTTACATTTTATGAACGAGTATGGTTATAAAGATTTATTATTGAAATGTACAATGTTGGGCATAAAAACGTTGGAAATGTGGGTGGGAAATGTGCGTGCATGTGTATCGCACCTTTGGGAAAGGGGGCGACTGAGATAAATTGGTATGAATATTTGTAACTACGAGTAAGAGAAAATGGATTCTCAAATGCCTCGGGGTTTATAAAATATTTAATAGCATGAAGTATTGAATTTCATTATGTAGTTTTGTAAACTAATTAGGAAATCTTAAAATGAACCTATTTACCATCAGAAAAAAATGCTTTATTTGACCCTGTGTAGAAAGGAGCCGGATATATATTTGATCATCTTATAACTCTGTACAGAAAAACTTCGTAGCCTAGTTAACAATTCGCATATCTTCCGACACGGTGGTTGCGTGTTCGATTCCCGCTGGAGCCCCGTTTTTTTTTTAAATGATGAATACCTAGTCTCTCAACTTTTTAGTCAGTCGGATGAGGTTGTTACAACGATAAGTCCTCCAGATTGTACTGTATACACGGACAACACAACAATATAATTGGATTCATATAAAGAAATATATATATATAATTGGATTCATATAAAGAGAAAATAATAACAAAGTTATAAAGAACCTATAAAAAGAGTTTCTAGAGGAAAACCCACGATGTTTATGACTTTGATGACTTGATACTGTTATAAACTATGAACAAAACTTTAGTTCTATCAACTGGAAATAAATATAGTAGTTCTGAAACTTGATAATTGAATAGTTGTCAAGTTAGATTAAGACCTACCTCCATGACCTGTAACGCCAAGGAAAAGTAAATAATAAAGTCAATCCACAAATATTGAGGTAGTTCTGACATTGATTTTTGTACGGCTGACTGCTATTGGGAAATAATATTGTATATTAATTCACTTACATTTTGACACAAATAATTTGTCGGAATATTTTCTATGTGACACTAAAACCAGTTTTATTCCCAATTGAAGTATGTAAATATTTCAAGATTCACTGGGATCCAATTTTTTTTCGTATATATCCAAATTAGTGTTTTGGGTATATTTAAGCTAGGTTTACATAGACATGTATCATCAGACATGTATGTATGATTGCAGACTTACAACGCTTTTGGCCGAATGTAATTGATAGCGATTGAGGGTATGTTAGATTGAACTATTTAAAAAGAAACTGGATTGATTGATAGTATAATTATCATAACCGTATACGTCTCGTTCCATCAGACACGGGGATTTTATAAAACGAATCTGGGATATTATAAAATGCCTGTATTCTGTTTAGTCCATAGTTCAGCACTTCGTCTTCCCACGAAATACTGAGACTCCCGGACTACTATCTGTCTTTACACAGAATTCGATGTCCTGTAATAGAGCTTTGATCATGGCATTTTCAAAGTCAACGAGGCAGTGATTTCAGTTACTGTGCTTGTTAAGAGATGCAGCTGATGCCAAAAAAATTATCTGCATACGAAGAACCAGGGAAAAAAACCACATTACTGATTCCTTGCGATAGCAAGAATAGAGTCAGGAATGTGATTGAGGATCATCTGAAAGAATATCTTTTCTGGCATACTCAGCATATTTATTCCGCATTAGTTCCATCTGTACTCTAGAGGTTCACCTTTCTTATGATGGGCGATAGTGGATCCATTTCGTATTTTTTTATGAAGATGGTCAAAACAATATACGAGAGCGCTAATTAAAAAACATGAGAAATTGAGCATTGATGCCATTGTCTCCAGAAAACTTAATTTTTAAGCTTTCTTACAGCCGGCAGTATTTCCTCACTAGCAAGCAGGCCCGAGCCTATGCTAGTTTTCTGAACTTTTACCAGGTCCGCAGATTAAGTGTTTTTAGGATAGACAGACGTAGGATGGTTCAAAATTTTCTTAAAGTTATTTTCCTACTTTCCCTTTTCCCGCTACTTTCCCCAGCTTAGCTGGCATGAGATTTCAAAGAGTTTTGGGTAATCAGCACTGACAACATAAATCAATTATGGAGAATGATGACAAGGAAACAATCATAAGAAATTAAAGATGTGCACATTTACTACAGATGTATGCCAACATGTACACTTTAATTTAAAAAAATAAGTGTTATCTTATTCTTGATCTCTATAAAAAAAGCACTTTAAAATAAGATATATACGAGTATGTTATATTATAATAAGAACTCGGGTTACATTTCCGATAAAAAAAAATCGATTCTCGAAATAAAGATGTCTGTCTTGTTGGAAAAATTTTCTAGTGTGCGAGTATTGTTACCTATTCACGTGCGGTAGTATTTTAAACATGTAAGATGGCAAATAGTAAAACTTACCAAGTTTACTCTACCAGTTATACTCTTCAACATTTCTATATGAAATGGGTTGCTATATGAATGAAGCGCTCAAATTGTCAATGATTATTTTATGCAAGGCCCTAAAATGTTCATACATATTTACATACATACTATCATACCATTTCCCTGTCGTGGCAAACAGAGAGAATAGAGCACCAGACATTCCTACCTCGACACACATTCTTCACATCTGATACAACCATGCACCTTCTCATACAATTCCTATTTCTCTGTCTTTATGTTTTCTCCTTTCAAAATATCATTCATTTTATTCATCTTTGCTTTCCTTAGTCTTCTCCTCCTACGCCTTGAACTCACATTTACACTATTTATTTGTTTTATTAGTTTTTCTTCTACATTTGATAAACATAAATTAAAATAACACTCATCGATCTTTACGATACGGTTAGAATAAAATCTCACAAGGATATTTTTTCTTGATTAATATTCTACCACACGAGGGTCAACGTGCATATACATATGTACTAAGCTAAAAATCTCACAAAGGAAATATGCACTAATTTTGGGGCTGCTATTGGAATTTAAAAGTAAAAAAAAAATATTGTTATATTATTTTTCAAGCATTAATCTTTCCTGGGTTTTATTTCATCCCAAATTATGCCAACAGCTGGTTCTTCCAATGATAATACTAACCATTGTGCTGTCCATTATGTCAAAGAGGGTCAAAATGGAAGGTTACCATTGAATCATTCAAATCGAGAGTGTCACGGGTTATGTCTTTCTTCTAATCTGATGGCCACTAAATCTCAGGGAAAGTGATATAAACTGGAAAAGAGCAACTGTGAGATATCTCAAGATAGTCAAGGCTTTTAAAAAAGAAAAAAAAATATTTGAAGGACGCAAAAAAAGGTTAAGGTGTCAAAAGTAAAATAATACACGTTGTAGAAAATAAAGAAAATTTTCCTTGTATTTCTGAGATGTCTCTTAGGAATCGTTTTACGCTACAGATGTACGAGTAAATCCAAGAGGTTTAACATATATATAATTTGATCAAATATATATTTTTCAATAAATATGACATGTTTTTCAATAAATTTAATTAAACATGACACGAATAACATGTTTTGTCTTTACACCACTAGAAAATAACCAGATATAATATTATTTTTATCTGAAGGAAGTTATCTCAGACCACTTGGATTAAGTTAACTGTACGTCTAGGCACAGCATAGAAAGTGTAGTATTTTGACTTAGATTAAAGTTAGTTTCTTTAAATTTACCCCATTGTTTAGACGTTTTTTGGTTATAATATTACCAAGGAAATATTATTTCCTTTTAATCTCTCATCTATATAACGAATGTTTTTGTAAGTAATCATTAAATTAACGTTTTATCAATTATGACAACAAAAGTGTTCTTAATAAACTAGATTAACATGTTTAAATAACGACCTCAGTAGCTTAGTCTTTCAAACATGAGAATGCGGGTTCGATTTACTTTGTTATCCACCGGTTTTAAAAAAGTATTTACTCTGGTTTTAACTTCAGGTCTTTTAAATATCTTTGTTGTTGATTATACGAAATTGCAACATGGCAAATAAATCGCTAAGTTGTTATACAATTATAATACACAATGTACTGTTTCTTTCATTCTAACCTTGAGAATGACAGTGAAAATAAAACTTTTGAAACCGAAAGAATAAAAAACATATCCAGTTCTGACACAATATTGATAATGCGAATATATAAAAACATTTTTTTTCTTCTAAAAAACGAGACTAACATATATATTTTGTTACTAAAAACAGTCAAATATTAAAGCTTGAAGATTACTAAAATCCATAAAAATTATTCAGAGCTTAATTTTCTTGAGCTGATTTCCTAGATTGAAAAATTCATTTCTCGACAAAGTTCAAGTTGAATAATCTTTCTTCATTTAATCCAGTTATGAATTTAACGTATCATATTACAGTAAAACAAATGAGAACATTTTCGGAATGTACTCGTATATCCTAAAAAAATCTTAATTTAGTTCGAAGTTAATTAACTTATATATAACATAGTTATATAAAATGTTCCCATCTGGATGAATTTATTCTCATTAATTAGTTTAATAAAACACAACAATAGGCTTGTAGAATGTTTTCAGCAGTTTGCCAATTTATTTCCTGTTTTGATACGATCAGAAAATTGGTGCGTTTTGTGCTTATTGAGTTATAAAGGGAATGTTGATAAAATCTTACTGATATAAGGGAATGAAAATTGGAAACCAACTCTCATTTTAACATTTCGTTTTTTTTTATAATATGACTTCCGTATTGAGGTAAAGAAAACCGATTCCCACTTTTTTATTTCCTGGCATACATCTTTCGCTTCTGCCACGTCTATATATTCGTCATTAATAATCTTCTATTATAAAGCCCTCTGCTATCTTTCAGAATTTGATTTTTTTGGTAGAACCACATTTCTTAGATCTTTTGAAATTTCTCGTGTGTTCTTTATTACTCATATAGATTATTTTATCTCAACGCTTCTTCGTTCATCTTATTATTTCCTAATTCCTTATTCTGTCATACATATTTTCATGATTTTTTTACGCTGCGTTCTTATTTCTATCGCATATATCTTACTTTATCCCTTGCCCCAGTATCTTGGCTCAGTAATAGTATATAAGTTATTAGTTATAAAATTATTAATAAAATCATACATTTATCCACTTTTAAAATTTTCCACAGAAAATAAAAACAGTTTTAAAGCTTACAAATTAATATTGAAAACAAAAGCTTGTACACAGTACAAAATCGTAAGCTATTATAACATACTCGTATAAACAAACGCGGCTGTCTTATTTCATCAGGAGTTGTTACATCACAAGATAAAGCATGCAGTGGGGCGTTTTGATGGTTATTTGAAATATTATTATTCACATTAATTTTGCAATGTTATAACTGATAGAAAAAAAAGCACTGATATTTTTCGAATAGTTTTTTTTTGTAAAGCGTGATGTGACTCAATTGTAACATTGGAGTGATTTTTGTAACGTTAGAGTTTTTTGTGTATTAATTGTTAAAGTTTATTGAAAAAATATATCTTTAACCTTATACGTGAAGTACGATTAACAAAAAAATTAAAGAAGGGGCATAAAAAATTGAGAAAATTTACTAAAGAAGCACATTTCATTCAACAGTAAAGGCCAAAATTTATGCACGAAAATGTTGTGTAATGAAAGTACAAGATTTCGGATTTAAAAGTTTTTTTTATAAATAATGGAAACAAATAAGCTAACATTTCTTTACATTAAAGTTTTTTACAATTTTGTAAGAATATAAATATTTATGGTTTTTATCTCTGGCATGGAATATACCATTAGAACAAGGGTAGGTTTCCACCTTGTGCGATGTTCACTCGTGTTCTTTGTTGCTTTTGTAACGAATGGTCATCGTTTCGTTTTTGTGCGAATTATTTAATTAAAAAAGTATGAGTTGGCCGCCTTATGAAATTTCTCATTGTTTAAAGAAAACGCCGGAATAATTTTTTTTTTAAGTCCTGAATTTAACAGTCGAGATTAAATTAAAGATTGTGTTTCACAGTATTTTAAGGTGGATGCCGGTAAAATGTTTATTGTTCTGCTCAATTTTAGCCAAAAACAATAATGATCTGTTTTATTGTATTTTTCAAGAAAAAAAAACTTATTTTAGACAATATTCTCAACAGCAAAATACAGTAAAACTTAAAACATTTTAATGCTGCTTTAATTTCATGCGTAGAGATAGTTTTCATATTAAATTTTTGTTTCCATGACCGTATCGATTTTTTTCTGTATTACCAAATAAATATTAACCATATTCTAGTTATTAACTTCGTGTCATGTGCAAATAAAAACTCTCACTTTAACATAATCAAGTCCTTTATTTGGTTAAATTTATAATGTTTTAAAATACGGGAATTGAAAACCTCATCTGAAACATTTAATAATTGATAAAAGCTTTAATTATTTAAAAATAATTTGAATAATTTTATTTCATTAATTATTAAATGATTTTGAACGAAATTTAAAAGTTGAAAATTGTCAATGAATCATTAAGAGATATCCACAAGTTTTTATTTGTATTCTTTATTAGTTGTCCGTACTTGGTCACGCATCCTTAGCGATGGAGGCTGTGCAGCAGATGTAACACATATAATTAGTGTGGGATGGATGAAGTTTAGATCAATGACGGGAGTTTTATGTGATCCGAAAATGCCAGTAAAGTTAAAAGAAAAAGTATACCAAACGATTGTCAGACCCGCACTCCTCCATGGCTCCGAATGCTGGACGATGTATAACTCTTACTCCAGGCAACTAGAAACTGCTGAAATGCGCATGCTAAGATGGTCAGCTGGTGTGTCCCTAAGAGACAAAATAAAAAGTTCACGCATTCGTAGAAGCCTAGGTGTTACAGACATCAACAGTAAGATGGAGGAGAGGCGATTGAGATGGTATGGGCACGTTGGACGCAGAGCAACCTATCACACTGTGAACCAGGCAACCTCCATGGATCTTTCTCGAATAACAGCCAGAGGAAGACCAAAGAATTCATTGGTGGTGCAAAAAGATAACCTGATGCAGAGGCACGGCCTGGGGGACGTAGTCCGGGACATAAGAACATACAACCTGAGGACGAGGAGAGCTGAACCTCAACAGTATTCGCAGATAGTGAATTGGAGTGGAGCCAGGGAGAAGAGTTGTCCGTACTTATGAGTTGTCCGTACTTTATTATTATAGTTGTCCGTACTTTAAATCCAACTCACCAAAATGTTTTGATTATATTTTTATTTGGATTCTCTCTTTTTTAACTTGGATATTTGAAAGCGAGCTGACAGAGTTATTATGTAGGATGAGTTTAAAAAAACATTTATCATAAAAAGTGATTGACCAAAAACTTAGAGGTTTATTTTCCATAATATAAATCGGTATACGAATAGATAGCTTTGAAAATAAGTAAAAATAAGCCGAAATGAAATATAACATGCCTGCCAAATCAGGTATTTTTATCTACAATAAATATGAAACAATAACGAACTGGGGCTTTTAGAATCTTCTGAGGATTTGTAATAAATACACTTCTCCTTTTTATATATCTTACGATATTGTGACCCTTGTCAAAGAGAATGTGTTGAAGTTACAAATTGATACGTATTAATTTTGATAACAACATTTTGAAAGATGTACTCGTTTCCATTACGCATGATGTGACTCATTTGATAAATACTTACAGAGGCAAGATACCACGTGTCTTTCATATCAAATGACGGATATTCATTGAAAAATAAGCAAGCTGCCATATGATAACCTAACCGAACCTGGCAATGATAAAAAATATGTCAAAATATTTTTTGTGTTAATGTTTTTTTTTTAATCAAATTCCTAATAAAATTTGTAGGCATAACTGAGCCACGTGACAAAGAAGCATACGTGTTACTCCTTTTGTCATATTATGTTTCAATTCTTAATTTCTTTTTACTTGGTGTAAATTGGGTTAACTTGTATCAACAGGAAAATAAATTAACGTATTAACATAATCAATGTATGATGCGAATAAACTTTCATCAAATGTTGTTTTTTTCTTTACCGGGTTTGGGCAGGTTGCCGTATTACAGCAAGTTTTTTTTGTATTGATCCCGTACTTCCACATGTTTAAATACGGATATGAACGTTTTCAACTTATTCATAAAAAAAACTTCAAAATTAAAATAAAGGAAGAAGGCTTACTCTCGTGGGCTTACGGAAAAACAAACACCAAAACGTTGCCAAAACAGGCACATAAAGGAAATTAATGAAAACCGCCAAATGTCGAAAAGTTTCATATTCTGGTCACATATCACGGGAGAGAAGTATCACTTTGTGCAATTATTAATACTGCAGGTCAAAATTAAATGTTGAAAGACGATGTCATGGTTTGGCAATGTTACGTGAATACACTGAAATTCAAATTGTTAGGCACTTATTATTAAGACTACGTGAAAATATTAATTGAATTACATACATACCATCTCACCATTACCCTAGCGTAGTAGGCAGAGAGGAGAGAGCATCAGATTTTACTATGGCAACACACACACTTATGCAGCCTCCTTATACAAACCCTAAGACTTTTCAGACCATAATCATTTCTTTTTTTCAAAATATCATTCACTTGATCCAACCGCACTTTCTTTGATCTTCTTCTACTATGCCATCCACTTACACTCGCATTGTATATTTTATTAGTTAGTCTTTTATCATTCATTTGTCATACATGCCCAAATTATTTCAGAGTGCTCTTTCTCATCTTACTAAATAAATCGGCCTTAAGTTCACATGCATCCCCAATCACTTAATTTCGTATTTTCTCATACAGTGTAACTCCGTATATTTTTCTTAGTGCATACATTTATTCTGCATTAATTCGACTCCTTTCAGTCTTTTATCATGTCTACGTTTTACTTCCTTACATCAAGTTGGTACTAAAATACTACAGTGGTCTATCATCTTAGCAAACTTTGATACATCAGGTTCGAGTATAAATCCGAGGCATTTGTTTTTGATGAACATCATACTTCCTCGGGATTTAACCTAAGCATCACTACATTTGATATACTCAAACAAATAAAGTTGATGAAAAACACGAAAGCAGTTGGGTGGACGGAGTACCTACATTCTTTCTTAAGGGCTGTAGTGAATTGCTTTCTGCACCTCTTTCTTACATATTTAATCTTGTCTTCCGAGTCCACATTTTTCCAAGTGAATGGAAAAAGACTCGAGTTATTCCCATATTTAAAAATGGTTCTAAGGATGATGTAACCAACTACAGACCTATCGCCATACTTTCTTCAAAAGCTAAGCTCCTAGAAATGTTTATGGATCGCACACTAAGGTCGTTAGTGGACCCATATATAATGTCACGCCTTTTTGCTATATTTAAGAAACAATAATTATATGTACACAATTGATTACATAAATCAATTCACCAAATATCAATCTTACCAAGGTGACAGGCCCGGACAGGTCAGTCGGCTTCTTAACGAGACAAGTACTCTTTAGGTCTCTGGGGTTTGTTGGGTTCCTCTGACTCTGAATAACTCTCTTTCAACTCTCGCAGGGACAGGCGACACAATTAAACAAGAACAATTTGTAATGAAACAGTTTATTATATTGTAAAAAAAAGAAAAAAAAGAAAAAAAATATATAAAAAAAAAACTTGACGAATGTCAAGAAAAAAGTTTAAAATTGGCAAGAAAATAAAAATGTGTTGTATTTAGCAAGGGAGATTCCAATAACAATTTAGAATTAAAGTTGAGCGATGGTTAAAATGTGCGGACGAAATTCACATTAAAAATAGGAGGAATAATATTCACCCGTAATATAAGATGGCGTCCTGGACTTCTGTGATATATGAAGAAAACTAGTCTGGCTGTCCTCGGTACAAAACACTATTCCTGGACAGACGTGCTAACCGCGTCGTATCTGAAGGCGGAAGGGCGCTCCTCGTGAGAGTTCGGGCCTTTTATAGTCTTGCGAGAAAGAGATGCTAAATGACTTCCTTCTCTCTCTAAAAATACCATGGCCGCCTGGTAGGCCCGAGATTATAAGGAAGGACAATTGACTTCGGCATTTCTATACAATTAGCAAAGCAAAAGAAAAGAAAGGGTCCATGTCTAGACTGTACTTTATCTTTTTAAAAGACAATTGAGATCGGTATCTCTTAGAATTACTCAAAAGGATATATCGTCTAGACAGAATTTAGTGCTTCCTTGAACAATGGATTTCTCTTTTTATGACCCTGCTTTTGTTCTTTTCAGGCATTTACCGCCGGCCTTACAATTTCCATCTTTCGAAAACAGAATTGAATTTTATTATAGTCCCCATTTTCTAAACAAACAATAACCATGGGATTCTTTAGAATCCAGGATATAATCCTGTACTGCAAGGCGGTGAGCACTTAAAATAACTTTTTCTTTTATTGGTTTAATCCTAGCGACAGTATTAGAAATATACTAAATTATTTTGTTTGGAGAAGCCAATTTCAGGAGCATGCAAATAGTGGGAATTTAGTCTTGGGGACGTGAACTATGTAATTTATCAAATACCGTCCTGACACCCCACCCTAAGTTAGCGAAAGAACAAAAAAAACAACAAAAAAAAATTATCCTCCGTATATCACAGACGCCTCAGTCCGGGGGATGTTTCTAAGGAGCGAGGGGTGTATGTACCCCTCACCGGATACGGTTTCGTGGCCGATTTATCTCTAGTCAGCATTTGCCATAGGTGTAGTCTTAATTGGTGTAAGACCGACCACGAGGAAGGAAACCACGTAAACCTTTTCCTTGACTAGGGTCCTAAACAACTTAACATCAACACATAGCCGGTTATACAGGAGCGGGAAACAATCCTTCCCAACTCCTTACACATATAAGAAAAAATACACAATGGTACAGGATTACAGGAAATTGATACAATATTAATAAAATCAAATCACACAAAAAGAAATTAAAATAATACTATACAATCGGGTAATACAATTAATAAAATATTAAACTGCAAGGTCAACTAACAATCAAATGTTGACCAAGAGGGAAACAAATCAGTTAAGCCATTCTCTCATTACAATATTCTGAGAAATGGACACAGCTTAACCAAAATAATAAAACAAATCTGCAGTCTTCTCCCAAAGGCTGACTTTAGTGGGTTCACTGTAGGTCACGGGCCAACCTATGAACCAGCTGCTCTTCAAAGGTGATTCCTGAAATTCTCCCCTTTCAATGTGGATTTCGTCCAACCAACCACCCACATGGCTCAAACACAAAATTACAACCCCTCTTCCCTTGATACGCCAAAGACAACACTTTACAACACAAACCTTTCTTCGCCCTTCCCTATACTGCACAGTCGGGAACTGATAAATTTTAAGGCGGCCCCATATCACGGGCGCTTTCCACAATACGACCGCCCCTGGCACACAGCACAAGACGGTCCAAACTTCCGGCCACTTCCGGGCGAAATGACAACAACAAAGATAACAATAAATTTCGCAATTGCCAATATTCATCATTTACAATTCTCAAGAGGTTCACACAGAACCTTATACGTTAAATTACAAATATCCTATGGTTCACACAGAGCCACTTTCGAGGACTTGTATCTCCTTAAGTTCAGACAGAACTTTACACATAACTTGGGTTTCCTCAGACTCCAAGGTCTGGACAACCGTTGCAGCAACAATTCACCACCACACAGAATGGTAACTGTATAAATGGAGCCTTAGTTCCCTTTAAAAAAAAATACAAAACATAATACAAAATTGGCGAGTAGCCCCGGCTGAAAGCAGGACGCGTCTACGGACCCCCAGAACAGAGCCAAGAATCACGTGATACCACATACACAACTTTGGTCATCTAGGATCCGAGCGACAGACACGCGACCCTCACGAACCGAAGTTACCCTAGCCCGAAACATGAGCATGACAGAACACATCTGTAATCGCAATCGCTAATTTGGGTTCATGAGGCCCGTGATGGAGACACACAGCAATCCATCCCAGATGTATTCTCAGGCCATCTTCAAAACCTTTATCGGTTGGGAGGCTAGCTTCCCCCAACCCGGACTCTTAAGGCTGCCCAAGGCCTCTCGGTGATTCACACCGAGCCAAAGTAAGGAGACAATAATAAACAACAAAAAAAAACTGGGAATTCAATTTACCGAGCGAGACCCACCATACGTCCGACCACAAGGGCACGGGTTCGTTTCGAGATTTCATTATCCAAGAAACGCAGCCCCCAGTCATAACGCATGCTGCCAACGCTACAGCAACCAGAGCTCTTATCCCAAAACTCAAACAGAGCAAACAATACAATGGTAATCATCATAACAGTTACATAAAATCAGTACAAGTTCAAAACAAAACAAAAATACAACGGCAATTACCGTAACAGTTACATAAATTCTGTCAAAGTTCATTCGAGAACGCACCATACTCTTATCCTTATTCCTCCCAGCAGCACCACTACAACCTCCACATTTCCCATAAACCTTTCATCGCGCTGCCTAACAGACTACCTTGCGACCCCGTACTCGGTGAGTGCTTTGACAGAACAAAATATATTATAATATTTTACACAACAACAAAAAAAATTAATCATTTTTATTTCAAATTATATACTCCACACTCAACAGGAGCCAATTCGTCAACAAGATGACTTACTTCAATACTATAGCCCTTCAATACCGTGGAATGCTACACCTCTCTAACAAGAAATTCCGAACACATCAACGGCTATTATCATCATGGAACCCCGTCCAATAACTAACACTTGCTACGTGCAACTATCCGAAACGGATACTCCACTGTACCATCTGTACAATCTTTTCCAAAATTCAACTCGGTGGAAAGCAACACCTACTCCATAGCACTACTGAACAATTCTACTGCTATTAAACTTGCGGACCACCGTCCAGCGATAGCATTTGTGCAAAGCAATTATCCACGATGGATACTCTACTGAATCCTCAGTACAATCTTTGCAACGCTACTCCCGGGGGAAGGGTACACCTCTCCGTCAAGAAGTTCGGAATACCTCACGAATTCTTACCAGATAAGACAACAATTAGGAAGACAATCCTACCCCAATACGAAATTCGGAACACTTCCAAGAATTTCTTCACTTTATGCCCTAACTTCTGCAGCCAATAATTCCGATAGGGAATCTAATGAGAAGGTAACAATTACCACTAAATAAACCACAACAGCTGTTAGGTAACCCAATACCTAAGCTCGCATTACACAAGAGCAATTTGATCCTGAATGTAATACGTGTACCTTCTACAAACGGTACTAATCATCTATGTATTACATGAATTCATACTTCAGAAGGACCTAAGTCCTTCGTTGAGATACATATAATCCTACTCTAGGCTCTCAGCATTCCGCCACTCGTGGTCCAGGCTTAGGTTCATTGAACGCCAGGTATTCTTTGGTGAAGTCACCGGGTTGAATACCAGCCCATACATAAAACATATGGAAATGAATCCATACGAGATTGCCCACGGCCAGCTCACTTATTCATTCACCCTTGTGCAATAATAAATTCGCACTGGTGACGTCACTTGACATACTAAACTGTCATTCACCAAGGAATCCGACAGTGTACACCTTCAAGGTATATAACAAAATATTTAATTTAATTATTTTAAGAACCATTTTCCTAACCATGAATGACTCCCAATTAGGCGCTGACGAACCCATTACTGCACTGTCAACTATTAGCTTATCTATAATCCACCCGGGCACAGAAGCTGTGCTCAGGACCGGACCCATATCATATGTTTGCGTCCTTATCGCGTGACGACGGACTCACCGCATAAGGTCTATTCTAAGCTATACTGTATTCAATAGTCTATTTATAGTATATATGCAACTACTAAACTTCTACCGTCTTTTTATAAGAGAATAACCCCTGTATTCCTTCCCTCTTACAAGACAAGAATGATACATTTAACAATGTGACTCCAGGTCACGCTTTCTAGTTTCTAAAGAGAGAATACTCGACTACGATCTCCCTATTACGACGAGAAACAGTTCTATACTCAAATATTGGTCACTCGACCACGCTCTTTAGCTTCTAAGGAGAAAATACACAAATAACTCTATCGTTATTGCAACAACAAAGGGGCTATACTCTATTTAACACTTGGCCATGCTCCTCTTATGTGCCTCGACTACGAGAATCCGGACTAATTCTCACTTGGCTTTATGACATGCAGTGCTTTACTCCTCTGTCGGTCACCCGATCGCGAGACTATCATTGGTCAACCTTTGCAATGTCCTTCACGTGGTATCTCCCTACCACTTTCCCACTAAGCTCCGACAGCTCGTAAACCGAATTGGAGATTTTCTTGCTAACTATACTCTTTATAAATCTCGGTGCCAACTTGGCGCTGAAGTAACGACCTGCATTTGACTGCTTAAAGGACATCCTCCATACCATCTGTCCAACGGACAGACGTCTCTCTCTACGGCGTAGGTTATACCTAGCTGCGCTACGCTTAAACCCAGTCAATAGTTTAGCAGTGACGGTCTCGTACAATTTTTCCATTCTATTTAGCCTTTGGAGATAATTAGGAGATCTCGTGGAAGAGACAATCTGATTCGAATCCAGTTGGTCGTGGAACGAAGCATGGGGAACCGGATGGAATCCGTGAAACAGATAAAAAGGGGTGCTACCGGTGGCTATGCTCACAGTATTGTTTAAACAGGAACAGATCTTCCCTAAGAATTCGCACCAATCTCGTTGATTGTCCTGTACCAAAATGGATAGACACGTCAGAATTGAAGAATTATATCTCTCGCTGGTATTGTTTTGCGGGTGATAATACGCGTTGTAAAAGAGGTCTCGTATCCCATAGGATTCCAGGAATCCTCTGAATTCCTTCGATATGAACTGCCTACCATTATCCATTACGATGGTGCGTGGCACCGAACACGGGAGAAATATTGACGCTTCCAAACACCGAATTATAGCCTTAGACGTGGCCACTCTCAAGGAAAAAGCCCATACATACTTACTAAAGTTATCAACTACCGTTAAAATATGAGAGTTCCGTTTCCTAGACAAAGGCAAGGGGCCAACGAGGTCCATACTCAAGGACTGCATGGGCCGGGATGCTTGCTTGGGCTCACTCATAAGGCCACATGGACCCTGTGTGTTATGTTTATAGGCCTTGCACGTTTCGCACCGCGATATAAAATGAGTTACTGCCACAGATAATTTGTTAGCAAAATACGTCCGAGTAATAATTTCCATAGTCTTCATAACACCCGGGTGACACAGGTTCGAATGTATATCATCGATCAAGGGGACCAACGCATCCTGGGGTACCACGACCTTCCAATCTCGTTCTCCCTGGTTGCGGACAGGGTCGTGAGAGGAACGACACAACCGCAATAGATGTCCCTTTACTACTTTAAAGTTTGGCCGCGACCGTGGATCCTTCTCGCACTCTCTTAGGGTCCGTAAATACCATTCGTCGGTTACGTGCTCGAACGGAGGGGAAAAGCTCACCGCGGATACCTCGATTCGGCTGAGGGCGTCGGCCAAGCGATTCTCGCAACCCTTTTTATAAACGAAATCGAAATTATATTGAGACAGTCTACAAGCCCAACGGGCTAATCGGCCGCTCGGTGAAGACAGATGGTCCAGATATTTTAAGCATCCGTGATCGCTCTGAATCGTAAACCTGGTTCCGTCTAGATAACTACGGAAATGATGGACTGAGTCCACGATGGCCAGGAGTTCGCGCTCGGTGGTACTATAAAGCCTTTCCGCCGGGGAAAGCTTTCGTGAAAAATAAGCTATGGCATGTTCAACACCACCCGGCATGGATTGTGAAAGAAAGCTACCGATGCTTATTCCGCTCGCGTCGCAGGTGAGTATATATGGCACCGTATAATCCGGTGGCTTCAGAACGGGAGACGTAATCATGGCACGCTTGAGGAGGACGAATGATTCTTCAGCGGTCGAATCCCACTGGAACTTAGAGCCCTTAAGTTTAATACTAGTCAAGCGACAGATGGGCGCAGCGATCTTAGAAAAATCTTTTATAAATCGGCGGTAATATGAACACAAACCGAGGAAGCTTTTCACTTCCTTTACACTCCGTGGCCTAGGGAATTCCTTCATCACCTTAATCTTTTCAGGGTCCGTTCTCAACCCTTCGCGGTCCACTATATGTCCCAAGTACCTAAGGCTTGACTTGCAAAATTCCGACTTGGCCAATTTTATAGTAAGATTGGACTCCTTCAACCGGCGCAACACCAAACGTAAGGTGGCGATGTGTGAATCGAAATCTGCGCTGCAGATTAAGATGTCATCTAGGTAGCAAAATACATGATCGCCCTGATCGGCAAACAGTTTATCCATTAGCCTCTGCATTTCGGCAGGAATATTTTTTAGACCAAATGGGGTGACCACAAATTGGTACTGACCCCGGCCTTCTACGAAAAACGCGGTCTTGCACTTAGAGTCTGGGTTCAACGGCATCTGCCAGAATCCGTGACTTAAATCCAACGCGGAGAGATATCGGGTATCCCGTAAATTGTCTAAAATTCTATTAATATTTGGCAAACGGTACGAATCTGAATTCGTAATGGAGTTCAATTTACGCGGGTCCAACACGAATCGAGCTGAACCGTCCTTTTTCGGAACGATAAACGCATTATTTAGCCAGGCGCTGCGCGACGGCTCAACCACTCCTAATTCGAGCATTTCGTCTAGCTCGGAAATCATCTGTCGTCGGCGGATATGCGACAGAGGGTAAGTTCTCTGTTTTACGGGTGAATGACTGCCTGTATCGATAACGTGGTTGACTAACGTGGTACGACCCAGTCCCACCCTTTCAAATGCGACACTATTGAAGTCCGCAATCAAAAGGTTCAACTGCAGATTCTGTTCAATAGACAAATCTGCAGCCGATGTCAAGCATGAAGGCTTAAAAGACTTATTTCCTATCTCGGACACAACGGGTCTCAAAGATAATTTTTCTATACTAGAAGAAGGAAAGAGATTCGGGGTAAGGCCCGAGTGCTTTAAGAAAGGGGTACCCAAAATCAGGCACTCCTCCAATGAAGGAACTATTAGGAAATCCGCCCAAACGGTCTGGTCATCGTAACATAAAGGTAACTGTACAGAACCCAGCACACGGTGTTCCTGGCCACCCGCCGTATGCACGATTCCCTCGCGAAGTAGAGACGGACAATACTGACTTTCAAATTTTTTAAAAAGTTCTCCACCAATTACGTTAACCGACGCGCCTGAGTCAAGCAAAGCCCTAAATGGCAATTCTTGAATATAACAGTGAAGGTAGGGTCGCTCGTCCCTAGCATTAGTAATCTCTACAAAATTTACGAAAGGGAACGATTCTTTTGAAGCTGACTGACGCGACCAACCCGGGAAATCCAACGTAACTGAATCGGGTTGGTGCCCTACCGGTTTTTTGGAGCGTTAATAGACGGGGGCGGTCTTGACAAATCCGGTAACAAAGCCAACTGTCGAGAGGGTACGGCTCTGGCCTTCCAAAGGTTGGTAGCCGTCCGTACAGGTCCCTTCCTAAAACGTGGCCGGCTGGGGCAATTACGCGCGATGTGATTAGGAAGCCGACACGAATAACACCTCTTTGGTAATGGTTCCTCAGCATTTGAGGTGTAAGATACCGGTGACAACCGAGCACCCATTCTTGAAAAAAGGGGGGCAGACCGAGGGGACCTTCCCTCGTCCCTGTTCATTAGGTCGAAGGTCAGGCACAATTTTTCCAACTGGTCAACCGAAGACGGTTGCGAGCTGACAAGGACTGAACAGTACCTATGATGTAGGCCGCGTCTAAATACTTGTAATAAATCCTTGTCAGTGAGAGGCGGTTCCAAAGACTGATTCAAGTTCTGGATTCTCGAAACAAAATCCGTAGATGATTCGCCCGGTTTTTGTATGGAGGCCCAAATATCCATCCTGCGCTGAGTCATAAAGTCTTCCGACTCATACTTTTCTAAGAAAAGTTTCGTTACTGTGTTCCAATCTTTAAATATCTTAACCTTGCTCCTAAAGAAGGTTAATGCTCCCTTACGTAAAAACTCTGGTAAGACCGCCGGAAGCGCGTTTAGGTGAACACCTCTGGCACAAGCTAATTCTTCCATTCGTGACAAAAATTCCCTTATACAACCCGTTCCGGTATATGGATCAATTGGCCAACACGAGAAGTTTATATTCCATTGTGGCGACGGAAGTGGAACATGAGAACGGGAAATCCCAACCTCAGTATACGGAGATGAATTTGTCAAAGGCATCGGTGCCAGAGCTCCCGAAGCGGTATCCCCATTATCCGCCCTCTCAAATAACTCCGGAGCTTTAGAAAGGTTTAAATATGGTCGAGTTTAATAAGGAACACAACTCTTTACAATGAAATATTTAGAGAAAGTTAACTAAGATCTAATCTTTTTCTTTAGAAAAAGAATCACTCGATCAACTAAAATTCTATTCACAATTCAAATAGTAAAAAAAAACTCGAAAACGGCTCCTTACCAAACTGGAGCCCGCAACACGTGGGAACAAAATAGAGAAAACAAACGGTCGTACACAAAAAAATACATATAAAACACTTTTCTGAAAATAAATTATTATTTAAAACACACAAAACAAATTATAAATAAAAACCTTGTCCAACGAGAGATCAGAGATACAAAGTATGCCCCACGTTGGGCGCCAATTATGTCACGCCTTTTTGCTATATTTAAGAAACAATAATTATATGTACACAATTGATTACATAAATCAATTCACCAAATATCAATCTTACCAAGGTGACAGGCCCGGACAGGTCAGTCGGCTTCTTAACGAGACAAGTACTCTTTAGGTCTCTGGGGTTTGTTGGGTTCCTCTGACTCTGAATAACTCTCTTTCAACTCTCGCAGGGACAGGCGACACAATTAAACAAGAACAATTTGTAATGAAACAGTTTATTATATTGTAAAAAAAAGAAAAAAAAGAAAAAAAATATATAAAAAAAAACTTGACGAATGTCAAGAAAAAAGTTTAAAATTGGCAAGAAAATAAAAATGTGTTGTATTTTGCAAGGGAGATTCCAATAACAATTTAGAATTAAAGTTGAGCGATGGTTAAAATGTGCGGACGAAATTCACATTAAAAATAGGAGGAATAATATTCACCCGTAATATAAGATGGCGTCCTGGACTTCTGTGATATATGAAGAAAACTAGTCTGGCTGTCCTCGGTACAAAACACTATTCCTGGACAGACGTGCTAACCGCGTCGTATCTGAAGGCGGAAGGGCGCTCCTCGTGAGAGTTCGGGCCTTTTATAGTCTTGCGAGAAAGAGATGCTAAATGACTTCCTTCTCTCTCTAAAAATACCATGGCCGCCTGGTAGGCCCGAGATTATAAGGAAGGACAATTGACTTCGGCATTTCTATACAATTAGCAAAGCAAAAGAAAAGAAAGGGTCCATGTCTAGACTGTACTTTATCTTTTTAAAAGACAATTGAGATCGGTATCTCTTAGAATTACTCAAAAGGATATATCGTCTAGACAGAATTTAGTGCTTCCTTGAACAATGGATTTCTCTTTTTATGACCCTGCTTTTGTTCTTTTCAGGCATTTACCGCCGGCCTTACAATTTCCATCTTTCGAAAACAGAATTGAATTTTATTATAGTCCCCATTTTCTAAACAAACAATAACCATGGGATTCTTTAGAATCCAGGATATAATCCTGTACTGCAAGGCGGTGAGCACTTAAAATAACCTTTTCTTTTATTGGTTTAATCCTAGCGACAGTATTAGAAATATACTAAATTATTTTGTTTGGAGAAGCCAATTTCAGGAGCATGCAAATAGTGGGAATTTAGTCTTGGGGACGTGAACTATGTAATTTATCAAATACCGTCCTGACAATAATTGATGAGCAGCATGGGTTCAGAATAGGCAGATCTACTGAATCCAATCTGATGGTCTTCCCCGACTATGTTTCAAGGGCTGTAGATAGGGGCAATCAGATTGATGACTTTGCAAAAGCTTTTGATCGCGTCAATCACAAAAAAATATTAGAAAAAATGAGTGAACTTGGGATCCCAGGTACCTTACTAAGGCTGCTGTCAGATTATCTTACAGATAGAAAACAATTTGTTTCACCTGGAATCTACAACTCCAATTACTTCACTGCCTACTCAGGTGTTTTGCAGGAGTCTAATCTTGGACCTACCTTATTTCTTATTTTTATTAATGATATAGGTAGAGTTATAAAAAAATCCACGTTTCTTCTATTTGCTGATGACCTCAAAATCTTTAAAAAAAAATCGTTCTTATACCGACTGCTTAGACCTACAGTCAGATCTCAACAACGTTTGTGAGTGGAACCACAATAATAAATTATATTTCACTGCATCAAAGTGCAAAATTATGTCATATCATCGCTCACACGTCTTGAAATTCCATAGATAACACTAGAATCTATACCTATACCCCGCACAGATAATATTAAAGATCTGGGTGTCTTGTTCCACAGCAATCTCGCGTTTGGTCCTCACATAGAAGTTATGTGCAACTCAGCTTATAAAACTCTAGGATTTGTAATGAGAATCTCTGTCGTTTGAAAAGCAATTAGTGCTCAAAACGTTGTTTAATTCATTGATCCGTAGCAAACTAGAAAGCAATGATTGCATTTGGAGCCCGGAACCTGGTATACGTTGTCAAACTCGTTCGAGGAGTTGTGAGCTGTCCAGCATTACTACAAAGATTAGCGTTAAATGTTCCTAACAATTACACTGGACTGCGCCGGCAAGAACTGTTCTCAATAACATACGCAAGCACGGGTCTTCCAGCCGCTATGCCTGTTGGAAGGGCCTTAACTCTTCTGAACGGGACTGCTTCGGATATTGACATATTTCATATCACATTACCAAAAGCAAAAGTAAATTTTCTTCTTAGATTGAGCGCGTTAGAAAGCACTCATCAACATACTTAAGTGACTGAATATATGTGTATCATATGTTTGTGTGCATATACTCGTATGTATGCATATGCATTATTTTTTATTTTATATAATTTTTTTCTATGTAATTTTTCTTCTTTTTTAATGTCTTGTATTTTTCAAAGTAATTGGGCTAAGCCTGTTTCGAAAAAATAAATAAATAAATGGTATGGTGTCCCATTTACTCTGTTCCCTATCAATATACGTCGTTTATTATCTCTCGTAACTCTTCTATCACTTGAAAAAATACTACGTTAAAAGCCGAATTTCTTAACTTCCGCTAATATTTCATTCCTCACCTATATATCCCATTTTCTTTCCCTATCACACTTTTCTATCACCATGACGCAATATTCATTCTCAGATCTGTCTTTCGCATCTGTAATTTAATTTACTTATTAATTTGTCATCATTCTCTACTTCTATGCATATATTTTACCAATGGATATTTAAATGCACCCCAATGTCATTTTTAGTTCCGTCACATATGAATTTTTGTAAACATTTATCAACCAGATTGAAATAACACGTCCTTGTTTTACTCCTTTTAAAATATTAAACTGCTCAGTCAAGACACTATTCACTCTTATGCTTGCCTCTTATCACGCGGTCAAATGCGTTTTTTTAGTCCACAAACACAAAATGCACTACGAGTATTATGTTTCGTACCATACATTTTTCCACAACCATACCCAAAGAGAAAATATGATCCTCTTATCTTCTTCCACTTTAAAAGGCGCCTTGAGATTTCTACTGTTTTATTAGTCTTTCTTATCACTTTTCTATCAGAATTTGTCCGTATAGTTTGCTATAACACTCATTAATCTAATAGCTCTGTAATTCTTGCACCCTTATCTCTATATAACGTTACAAACACTGCACTTTTCTAGTTGTTTGGTGTGTAGTCAGATTCCCAAGATTCGTTAAAAAAAACTCTCAGCCACTCGATCATCCACATACCCCCTTAAATTATTAGCTCTGTGCTTACTTCATCACAACCTGACACTCATAATTTATTACTTGCATTATGTTTACTTAATTCATTGAATTATATTACATTTTTCCATCAAGTAATTTAAAATAATAAGCAAGTTACGTTCAAAATATGAAAATTCATCAATTTGGAATTTCATTGTCACTTAAAATAAATTTATAAAACATTGTACATATTTTAAAATAAATTGTTTTTATTAAGTTTTTTATAAACAAACGGATACTGTAGGCAAATAAATATATGCCTTTTTGGTAATACCCCCTAACTTCAGTATCATCTATTTTTCAGGAACATGAAAAGCTTACTTTATAAAACAATTAAGATCTATGCCTATTTACACATTGGAAACCTCGCCACTTACAAAGTAGAACAAAAGAGTTCTTGATGCTTTTAGCTATTTGATCTCCGGAGAATATATGGCCCAATTAAAAATAATGGTGGATGGAAACAAAGGTATAACTAAGACCTCTACACTCACCTATTGAGACGCATATATTGCAAAGCTATAGTAGCAAAGGAAATAGAGTATAAACCCTGCATCAAGTTAATTCTTCAGACGCCCCATCAAAATCTGATGGAGCAAAGGAGGGTATGAAGACCAAAACTAGATGGCTGAATGATCTGGAATAGAACTGCCACACACTGGGTATAATCCATTGTAGGAGAGATGCTGCTGAGAGAGATAAGAGGCACAGAATTCTGCAGGAGGCCATGACCCGTTCGTAGTTGTGGGGCTGAAGATGATCATGATGATAAGTATACTGAGAATAATTTAAACACAATTCTTATGGTCTATAGGTATTCAATGTTATAAAAAAATGCGGAATACTTTCAACTTTTAAAATCAACGAATAAAGGATTGAGACTTGACTATATTTTTTTTACCTTTTATAATTTTCATTAATTTTAGCGCTTTATGTCTTTTATCAACATTTCTAATATTTAAGCTAGATTTGTTTTATTTCCTAGCAAATCCCTTTTATTTCAGACGATATGAACCTCATCGGGTTTGGAACTCAAATAAACTACAATTATCTTGAATAGTCTTTTTGGTAGATAACCCATACTTGAGACTTTTACGAGTATCTCAAACTCAAAGAGCTGGCTGAATAGCGTTTTTCCTTAGAACATTCTAAATCCTCTTGGGCGTTGGCTGGATTCGTATTCAAAAAGTACCCCTTTTATCAGAGATAGACAATTTGTTGTCTAAAAAACATTGCGTGTTTTTTTTTTCAAGCATTATATATTTCCTTCGACTTTTATTTTAGTTTGTACTTTGTCATAAAAAAATATAATCTGCTTTGAGAATAAGTATACGAAAGTAAAAAAAACTGGCAAGTGTTCAGCTCAAGACTTTTTTAAATAACAATAGAAGTGCTGTTGAATATTATATTCAGTCAGTTCTATGGACCAATGATAAGGGTGCTTTCTTAGAACTCAGAGGTATCGAGTTCATTTTCTGGTGTTTCAAGGACTGTTCTTTTAATTATTTTTTCCACATAAGCTAATTTTCTTTATAAATACAAAATTTTGTAGAGCTTGTTTAAAGTAACCGATGTTACAAATTAGCTTTATAGCTACGTACGTTTTACGTGTAAGCCAACGTTTATAAACAACACAAAACATCACGAGATTAACATTTATTTAATAACACTATTATTTAACTCGTAACCTCGGGCTGAAAGACAGCCACCTTATCAACTAAGCTATGGAGGTCGTCTGTAAACAGAGAGCTGACATGTAGGTAGAGAGCACAATGAACCAGCCTTTTCTATATCAACATAAACAATTTCAACATCATGGGCGCGCTTTTCGTTATTTCTGTTTGGATAATTTTCACTGATTTCATTCATTGATTTTAAAACATGTTTCATCTAACGACTCTTTAGGTATAGTATAAGTGGTATTCTTAAGCATTTTGGGAAGGTCAAATGTTGATCTCAGCCAGACATCGCGTGCAAGTATTATGCGTGCAGATTTTAACGAACAAATTCTACATGTTATCTTAATTATTCTTTATCGATAAGGTATAATAAACTACATAATAAGGGATGGAATTTGATTATTTTTATGTTAATTTATTCAGATTCAATGTTTTCACACAAGAGGTCTAGTAACTACAAGATGTGATTTGAAATAACAAAAACACAAAAAAGACAGGAAGGTAAAAAAATAGTGAAACATAGTGTAAGCAGATACAATAAAAACAATAGGATGCTCACAACTAATGCGTTTTAAATCCGTCGAGTTATTTTAGGTAAAACATTAAGAAAGTTCCGATTCGAGAAACATGTGAAGTAGAATATATTATGAGATGGGGTAGAAACCACAGAAGGTCTGTAAAAAGGGTCGATAATATAAGAAATCCCTACATGGCATTACATTAAATACCCACTCAAATTCGTCCCCAGGAAGACCTAAAAATATTGAAGGATAGCTGGGGGTCAATATTTCGTCACAAACATTTTTTTTTCCATTTTTGAATGATTTTAAACATGTGTTGTTCCTCCTTGACTGATGACTGATCTTATCATAATGCCCTTCTGATTAGCTTTTAATGCATCATCAATATCATCGAAAAGTTTTTCAATGTTTATTTATATTTTATTTTTTTCTCTTGATACCAACGATCGATACAAAGTAATACGTTTAAACATTTGTCGTCTTTTTATTTTCCTTTAGTTACGTTTTTAATAACTACACGTATTGAGTTTATTTCAATCAGTGTGTAGACTGCAATACGGGGCTGAGTCTTTAACCAATCAAAATACACCCACAAGCAAAATAATTAAGTGAAGGAAGAACTATTTGGAAATTTATATGAGAAATAAAAACTGATTTACAACATCTGTATACACATAGTCGTAGGTGTAAAAAAACGTGTGTCAAAAAAAGACACACTTGGAAACGCAAATATATCCGAAGAGCGTTTGTTTTCATTCTATGAAAGTAATATTTTTTTACACGTGCCTGCTTTTTAGACATCCAATTGGTCATCATTATGCATAAAACACTCAACTTACATTTTACTTGTTTTATGATAGAAAATATCATATCGCTTGCTATTGCTTATTAGATATAATATATACAGGATTGAGGCATGCTTATGAGATGTTCCAAAACAAAAACTAAAATTACACTGAGCGAAGTGGTCCCTTTTCCACCACTTAGTCCGTTTCTCCTTTAATATTATTTTTTTTTCTAATAATGTTAAAAAAATGTGATATCTCATTATACCAATATTTTTAATCTCATTTTATCAATATTTTTTATGGTTAAAGGACAAAAATATTCATGTAATAAATTTTCTTCTTTCGCATGGTCATAAGTTTGACGTGATTTATAAAATTATATTTCACTAGGGTTAATCTATCCTTAGATATTGAATCCATCTTTTAAAATTTAATGAATATGTAATTATGTTATACAATAAAGAGGTTAGTTTATCCTAGGACGTTTTGAATAATTAAATATATAAAAATATAATTACAAATAAAAATATAATTTATATCTGGGTTTTTAACTTTTTCTTAATAATTCTTGATCAATTAAGATTTACATTCCAAACACCTCATTGGATACCACATTCCGTGTAAATTAAGGTACGTCTTTTAGAAGCTGTCCTTGTTGTGGATTATTTACTATCCAGTTTTTCACCTAGTCTGAAAAATTATTAATATGATGCCAAGCCAAGGAGAAATTTACTATAGCGCTGATTGTCATCTCAGATGACCCCAGGGATGCGCTTAACTACCCAATTGAGTACTTATAGTAAATAAGCGAACTCCATTATTCATGCCATTACACGTTAATAAAAGTTATGAATTTAACTCAATTAAATTTGATATTAGAATTAATTTTTTAAAAGCTTTTAAGGATTCTTGTATAACCAACCCTTTTCGGATTTTTGTTTTAAATTTCAATTAAAAATACATCCCGTATTGGTTTACAGGGTGGCTTTTTATTACATGAATTTATTTTATTAGTTGCACCGCAAAGAAATCTTAGTCTGCTAATGGAAAAATAGTTGTTACAGAGTAGCTTTTTTACACAGCTCAGCACACATACGAGTATACGAGTATCATACTTCATTTGAAAAAAAATCAGAACAAATATTTTATCAAAGTCACAAAGTCATTTGCCACCTTCATTTTAATATTCAAGTTTTGTTCGGTTTCAAGATGGTCAAAATATTTTTCACAGAATAAATCACCCGTATCCCCCCACCCCAATATCGCGTTTACACTTCAAAGTTTCCACAAGAAGCAAACATGACACCACCTTAAATTAAAATTGTTTATCCTGGCGTTGTATTATATTCAGTTATAATACATGAGCTTATGCCTAAGTTTCTTGTTAGTCGTAGGAATTATTTTCAACAAAAAGTCATTTGTTTCAAACATTACGAGGAAATCCATGTGTTTTGCGTAGAAACCTTCCTGTTTGCGAGGAAGACAACATGAAAGGAATTTTAATGCAAACGTTCCCGATTGTGATCCTTGATGGGGCAAACAAAGTTTTGTACGTCAAAAACTAAAAATATGTTTCAAAACAAAGAAAATGATTTATGTTGCTGATGTAAATAAACATTGCATGTGAATACAAATTGGCGAAAGTCAGTAAAATATTGTATAAATATAGAAAAGTTTAGACCTTTTTTATTCAACCACTTTACTATCTTTATTTAAGGTACAAAAAAATATTTTTTAAATTTAAAATAAAATAAAATATAAACAAGTGGAATTGATTAACTGATGTTCTTCTTTTATAAAATACATACGAAATAATTACAAAATAGAGTATTAATGAAAGTTGTTAATTTAAAAACGATCGCGTTTTGTCCAAGTTATGAGAACTTGTAGTCAATTATTTCTGTGCATATATTGGTTAGAATTTAAATTCTTATAAAAATTGTTCAGGAATGTTTTCACGAATCAGAAATTTTGAACTCTTTCTTTGATTTAATTTTGTTTTCATACCTAGGTACGATGCACATATAATAATTAAAATAAATATTAATTTTGCTATCACAAATTTATTTCAATAAAAACATGAAGCTAACACATTTACCTACAAACATCTTCTATGACAGAGTCTATGTTCGCTGATAATCTGGAACTGAAGGGATGATTAATATCATCCACTGCTTTTGGTCCTGAGCTATGGTGAGTATAGCACTCAAGAAGAACCAAGTTGTCTCTTTGTTTTGATCTATACAACTTGCCGGAGATCGTCCTCTTGCTCGCCACCCATCAACATCCAGTGACTACAAATTGATTTCTTTGACCAGCAGATCGTAGAAGATGAGTATACGAGTATGAATGCATCTTGAAGTTAATGAGATACGAAACATTCGGTGTCAATATCACATCTCAAAAACGATCAATCATATCTCTTTATTTTTACCAAAGCATTTATACTTTCACTTCAAAGAGTACTTGAAATGAAAAGGTCTCACCTGACGAATTTTGTTGTTGGGATAATTTTTTTCCATATCTTTATAAGTTTATAAATCTTTGCTTTCAACCTCCATTTTTCGAGACTTACATCCTTTGTATAAAATAAAACTTTTACTATTTTGTGATTTATTTAAATATCTGCATCACATTCACTTTTTTTTATTGCAAATATTTTTTTAGCTTATGAAATGAACATTGTTTGCAAAGGTAATGTACGCGGAGTAGTACTTAATTAACTCGGTATCACGAAAAAACGTGCAAATTGTTAAGTAAATTATTACAATGCCACATAATATATAAATATTTTAATATTCAATTACTTTGTATTTTCACTAATTAATTTATAAAATAGAGTTTCACAGTGTTCAAGCTAAAATATTTGAATCAGTATGTTATTGTTCCTCATTTTATATATTTCTGCTGAACGAATACAAACCCGCGACTTATTATAATATCAGGTCTGTTAATATGAAACCGGGTTTTTTTTATAGAAAATACACATTTTTTGTATGAAAATATTTTATTCAAAGTATTGCCATCGCTACCTACACATTTTCCCCACCTCTGGCAATTTGTGGATGCCACGCCAAACAAACTGTTGCTCTTTTGAGGCAAACCAATCATCGAGCCATTTTCGTAAGAAGTGAAGTGCTGCTCAGCAAGTGCGTGTCCCATCGATGCAAATAAGTAGTAATCGGATGGAGTCAAGTCTGGTGAGTAAGCCGCATGTATTTGTCAACTAAACGCCTCAATCGTTTCCTTGACCGGTTTTGCTGTGTGCGATGGTGCATTATCATGAAGCAAAATCACTTTGTGTTGCCTCTTTTGATATTCTGGTCGTTTTTCAAACAATGCTTGGTTCAAATCCATCATTCGTTGTCGGTAGCGTTCAGTATTAACGATTTCGTCAGGTTTTAGCAGCTCATAATATATAACACCCTTCTGATCCCACTAAACACAGAGCATTATCTTCCGTCCATAGCGATTTGGCCTTGCAGTCGATGTCGCTGGTTTGCTTGGAGTTACCCATGGTCTTTTACGCATGGGATTTTCAAAATATATCCATTTTTCATCGCCAGTCACAATTCGATGGAGAAATGATTTTCTCTTGTACCTGGCGAGCAGCATTGTGGTTTTTCGGTTTTCCTGCTGTCTTTCATTCAGCTCATGTGGAACCCATTTTGCCACCTTCTAGATCTTTCCCATGGTTATTAAACGTATGGAGATGGCTTCTCGTGTCACATTTAATTGATCCGCGAGTTGTTGTTGCGTTTGAGCGTCATCCTCATCCAACAATGTTTGCAATTCGGCCAAACTTTCTCGGTGGTCTTTCACGTTTTTCATTTTCACGTCAAAATCGCCGCTTTTGATTTTTTTAAACCACTCAAAGCTCTGTGATTAACCAAGAGTATGCTCACCGTAAGCTTCGACAAGCATTCGATGCGATTCGGCAGCAGTTTTCTTCAAACAGTAGCAGAAAATCAATACTGTCCGCAAATCGTAGTTTTCAGGCACAAAAACAGACATGTTCAATGCTATGAAAACCTATTTAGTTGCAATAAACTTGTATTGTTGTGAGTTAAAAGTCTTTGACAAATGTAAACATAAGAAAAAGGCGCCAATGACGCGGTTTGACAGTCACTACATTGACAACTTCGAATTCC
>CATKWJ010000999.1:0-25000 GCA_949825065.1 Odontocerum albicorne
CGTGTAGCATTCGAGGGTTTAAGGAATCCTTTGACTTCGGTCATATCTATTCTTTTAAAAATATCAAGAGGATTTCCCTAACTTAGACTGTAGATATTGTTTATTGTATTTTCTTACAATGTACGGTCGATTTCAACCATTAAAAGAATACATATTAAAGTTATAATGCAATACAAAGCATAAGATGTTATAAAGTATAAACATTAAAAAAATAAAATTACAATCAGCAGTACACACATATCACTACATAATCAAAAAGCACACAGCAGGCCTAGGCTCAAGGCTGTATCGTATACATGGCAGGAATCTCAAAAAAATATAATTGGAAAAGACCGCAACAAAAAACTAGTCGCATGATTCATCCACTCAATATATTTAGAAACACATAAAAATCCTCACAACAATGTGAATTAAATTCTAATAAATAATTAAATATTAATCTTCTTATACCGATCTTTAATCCCACTTAAAGCATATTTAAAAAAAACAGAAACAGTAAATTACTGTAAATATAAATACACAATATTCAAACATCTGTGGCGTTTTAATTTACTAGACACGGAAATATTCCACCAAAAATCATGTCAAATAAGATACCCAACGTTTCAGAAACTATACATGATTCTGTGAAAAATACTTTCACAACAAAAATTTTAACTTATGTAAGCCGAAGTGAAAATATCCACTTACGAAGAAGCCAGAGGAAAGTGCGCCCCGAGCAGCTATTCCTTGTGTTCAATCTTAACCTCGCCTCTGGGAGAACGGGCGTATAAATAATTTACGCGGGAAAACCAGCTCAGAAGAATATTTGATCATCCAGCAGGTTTCTACGTTTTCGCCGGGAAAACGTGACTACGCGAAACCTAATACAAATATTTGATACAATCATTATGAAGACGGTAAATATGCCTCTAGCTTTCCTTTCATACAACGGCTTACACACGAGTTGTAAACAGTAAGATCGTGAATGGCAGAAATTATTTCGAAAATTACGGTGATAAAGTTGAAATG
Source organism: Odontocerum albicorne (assembly GCA_949825065.1). Classification (NCBI taxonomy): domain Eukaryota; kingdom Metazoa; phylum Arthropoda; class Insecta; order Trichoptera; family Odontoceridae; genus Odontocerum; species Odontocerum albicorne. The sequence continues at coordinate 1,012 of CATKWJ010000999.1, forward strand.
TAATTTCGACCTAAACGCGATGTAATTAGGTAACACGTTTATATCATCTATTTTAGAAGGGACGTTTTAATTATAACACGATAAAGTAACAAATCTTTTAATCATTTGTAAGAATTTTAGTTCCTTAAGTCGAAAAAAAAGGAAACGAATAACCATACTGGTATCCTGAAAAGAAAGAATTTGAGATGTAATTTAACCCTTTGCCATCTGATTGTACACATTTGTACCATCAGATTTAAACGTTCATTCTAGCACTATACATCAAAGTTTGTTTGAACAATCCCTGCCATCACATATGTGTACAACGCAAACAGTATTAAAACGTGTATTTATTAAAAATGCCACCAGGTATCTCAGGCGAATGTTGACTGTCACACTGATTGGACGCGTGTTTTATTGTTCATTTTTGGATATAAAATTATTAATGAAAATGGCAGGTAAGTGTGTTTATTAAAATTAGAAGTTCATCAACATTTGTTTTTGTAAAATTGATTGATATAATAATACGATTGTTCAAAACATCTTTGTCGTTTTTTTATGCCTTTGTTCACTCTTGGTACAAATTTCTACCACCCTTTTTTGGATGACTTAGAATAAAAAAAAATTTACTCCCTCTCTAACATCCTACTTCAAGAGATATTTAACAAAAAAATTCAATAAACAAGTTATTTCTATGTTCAGGTAACAAACTCATTGCGAATGCTAGTTCTGTGGCATAGAATGGTCTGCTTCTAAGTGATACAGATATGGAGGGCATATGTGACTTTAGGCGAACAATTGAAGACAACTCGTTTCGGAAAGTCTTATTAATATCTATACTAAATCTATGAACATTACACCACACCTAAAACCGAACGTGTTGCTATCACATATCGAAACATCTTTAAAGGTTTCTTTGGTAAATTTTCTGCGGTTTTCTAATCAAATATATATTTTTAAACGTGTAGATGCGGGAAAGTACCTAATCTAATAGCCGCATCTACCACCTTCCTATCCTTACATAAAACGTACATATATTTATTTTGTAAGATTTTTAATCTATCTATTAAAGTGGGTTCGAATGGCGATACAGTGCCTTTGAGGAGAACGTGCTATTTAAATGGTGCTAGAAAAATTGTCTTTTTATCGTAATGAGGTGTTCAAAAGGTCTGAAGGTCTGGCGCCACATTAAATGATGAGATTTTGAGGAACAGATGTTTTCTCTAGGATGTGTAAAATATATAATAAAAAGGGTACATATTGTTCTTATATAACTCACTAGTCACTAGCTTACATGTTAAAGATAATTCAGCCCATACTTTTTGAAATATGTAATATTGAAATATAGGCGTGTCTATGGAGGGATTTTCTGTTCTCTTGGATACACCCCAAATTGCTTAAACACCCCAAATTGTAAATTTCTTAAATGTCAATTTCGTATTTTGAATGCACAAAACTGTCACTTTGTTTTATAAAATGCAAAGTGTCAAAAGTATCATTATGCTGTCTAAAAATCTCAAATGTCTGCAAATGCCACTTTGTGGTCCTATAGGAATAACATTAAAAAAATCATCATATGGCATTTAACATCTGTGTGCTGTTAATCCCACAAAATGTTATTATGGCACCTTTGTACCTTTAATACCACAAATAATTAAGTTGGACATCGTCATGCTCTTATTACCCAAAAGGTTAATTTGGTATACTTTTGAATCTTTTTGGTTATGGGGACTACTTTGAAGGGGAAAATATTAACACTAATGATGAAATAAACACTGCTAAAACTCGTGTATATATTTTAGTATCCCATTTACTAATACACAAAAATATAATTAGCTATTTTTGAGTTTTAAAGACACAACTGTCTTGTGATCTAAAAGGCACAAACGTGTAAACATGTTGTGTTGTGGTCTAATTGGCCCAATGTATCAAAAATGTCACTTTTTTGTTAAGACATTACGGTGTTAAAAATTAAACTTTATTGTTATAAAGCACAAAAGTGTGAACATGTTGTGTTGTGGTCCCATAGGCCCAAGGTATCAACACTACCACTTTGTTGTTAAGAAATTACGGTGTTAAAAATGGAACTTTATTGTTATAAAGCACAAAGGTGTAAACATGTTGTGTTGTTGTCTAATAGGCCCAATGGTGTCAAAAATGCTACTTTGTGTTAAGACATTACGGTGTTAAAAATTGAACTTTATTGTTATGAAGCACAAAGGTGTAAAATGTAATTTTCGTGTTGGAAAGGTGTCGAAAATGTCCCTCACGGACTGAAATGCACGAAACGTTCATAATTGTCACGTTTTCAAGGCACAACAGTGTCAAGAATTCTTTTTTTAGTGGTGGTACTGAAACATTTGTTTGAACACTTTTGGGAGTGGAATTCGTATTTTTCTGATACATAGAAATTTACCGAAGTCAAGCCATTTGAAAAAAAAGTGTTGATATTTTTGTCATTAATATAAAAATTCCCTTTTCAATGAATAAAATATTAATTTAATGATTTTTTTAAGGTAATTAAGTATTCTTTCAATGTTGTAATCAAGTAGAAGATTGATTTTGACATTATTCAACATTTGGAGAGATATAAAGCGATATGATGTAATGGAATGACAGATCAATAGGGAAGAACGAAGATCCGCTACACACGATATTTAATTAATTAAACATCTGGATGTCCTATCGAATTCGGTGGAACGTGTTTCATGTCAAAAAGAAAATTGAATGAGCTATCATGTTTACAAAAACGTTTTCTTAAGGCATCGTCCATATTATGGTATAATAAAATCTAAAACGTTTTTATATAATTCATATTTATTAAATAAACATTTTGTTGCAAATATAATCTGAGGCTCTTAATTTCTAGTCAGTAAAATAACGTGTTCATGAGAATTCATGGGTGGTGCAAAAAGATAACCTGATGCAGAGGTACGGCCTGGAGGGACGTAGTCCGGGACAGAAGAGCATACAACCTGAGGACGAGGAGAGCTGACCCCAACAGTCTTCGCAGACAATGAGTTGGGATGGGGCCAGGGAGAAGACGTAACTTGCTTCATTTACTTTTGTCTGGTGGGTTGGAAGAGATTGCCGCCTGGCAATAAGCCCGCCAGATTGTATTTGCAATAAAAGTGTTCAATAAATAAATAAATAATCTGGTAGGCTTATTATCAGGTGGCAATCTCTTCCAACCAACCAGACAAAAGTTAATGAAGCAAGTTACATGGTCGCAAACAATATTCAAATTTTTATTTATATTTATGAAATTTATGGACTTATATATACTTAAGTAAAAGTGAGATATTATCAATCAAATCAAAAGGAAAGGATGGTAGAGAGAAAAGAAAAATCAGCAATGAAACACGTTATATTATTGACTAAAAATGAAAAGTATTTTTCAGTCGCTTCTTAAAGCAACTTCGTTTCTAACGACGAAGAGAAATCAAGAAAATAATTATAACTATGGGTAAAATTATTTATTTATTCGTATGACACGCTTTTATCTATTTGGTTCATATATCATGTACCAGAACCTCATTTCATTACAGTACCCGGCGGTAAGTAATACACATCGGGCTTAAGAAAGAGATTGTCGGCCATAATCGATTAACTTCGGCTTTGTAAAGCGTCGTCTCTGTCGCACGACACTCTAACAAATCGCGACGGAACATGTACATGAATGACAGAGATGACGCTCTACAAAGCCGAAATTAGCCGATTTTGCCTGAGTCTTTTTCTTAAGCCCGATGTGTATTACTTACCGCCGGGTACTTGTACGTATTCTGTCATATATGGTTACCTCATATATTCTCCTTAGTGCACGCATTTCTACAACATTTATTCGTCTCTTTTAATCTTTTTCCACGTCCATTGTCTACTTCCACACATCAAAGTTGATACAGAAATACAGCTGTGGACTATCATCTTAGCAGAATTTGCTAATGCCCGTTTTAAATTAATAAGTTTTAGTGCCCCATTTATTTTTATTCCTATCGCTACAAACCTTTCGATACCTCGCATCACTCTTCCATCATCTTTAAAAATACTAATTTATTTATTTATTATCACACATGACAAGAAATATACACAATTTGCGAATAAACAACATGTAATTTGATTTGGACATACAATTTTAATAAATCTTGGTTTGTTGCCTTTCATTTGTCGTATCCCCAGTAAACTAGGCTTTTACCTGTATCTCACTGAGGATATTTAGCATGAAAAAATAAATCGATACTTCTTTCCGATTTTTGATTTCACAAAAACAAAATCCTGTTGCACGCTCTCATCAACCTGACAAACAGTGATACTCAACTACAACTGGAAACATCTTGCGAAATTCAACTCCGCACACATCATCACTCCAGAAAGACCAAAAATATTCATCCCATAATATACCGCACACATTCATAAGAATAAAAATAAAAATTAAAACAATAAATGCACAGAAACACAAATACAAAAACCACCAAAATTAAAACAAGAAGAAACCCACACTCACGAGCTCACACAAATCATTCCCACTCGTCATTCATCCTAAAAGCCCAAGTACTCAAAATCCTGTCGCAATAACAACCACGCTCCGATCGACTGTCTAAATGGTTTTCCTATCTTTACCTTTATTTAAGTCGGCACGTCATTGTATGTAATTATTTCAGCAGAATCCCTTAACTTTAGTTAATTTTCCATTGATCCCTCATACTATATATCACGTTTACTTTTCCTATTACACTTTTCAATCGCCATGACTTTGTATTTCGCAACATTCTCAGTTATTTCTTTTTGTATCTCTCATAAAATTTACTTACCATTGTCAGTAATTCATTCTCCATTAACACAAACGTGTTCAAAATAAGTAAATTTTTCAATACAATAGAGATCTGTGCGAGATAGAGATCTAGAGCATAAAGTGCCACACAACCAATGAAATAAAGTTCCCTTTATTATAAGAATCTAAAATAAAAACTTTTCATGAATAAAGCTTATCCCTGATAAGTGTCTAGTTGTGGTTTCAAAATCATTAGAACTTAAACAGACAATCGAAAAAAAAGATATATTATTTAAAACCACTGTACTTGCAATATTTTCAGCTCGTGCGAAATTCTCTGTGATGGTATTGAAGAGGTCGTGGCCAGGGGAACTATAAAGTAAGAATGAAAAAGCGATTTCCATTGCAATTTATTGGAGAGATGGGACAAGAGGGATCGCTTAAAGTTATAGTTTTTTCCAAGTTTTATACCTTGCCTTTCTTTTGTGTTGACATTTATTTAAAATTTATAAACAAGTTCTTCTTTTTCTTTCTTATAATTGTAACTCGGTTTGTTTACAATAAAAACAATTCTAGTGCTTTTTATTGCAAAATGTATCGCATAAAAATATTACATCGCACCTTTTCTATGCTGGAGTAGGCAAAGAGGAGAGAGTGCCAGACTTTCCTATCACGATATACATTTTTCGTTCTTTTATACACCTTCTAATACATCTAAGAATTCTTTGACTTTATACGTTTCCTTTTTTTAAATGTCATTTGTTTAATAAAACCATACTTCCCTTGGTCTACTTCTCATATTTAACACTATAAATTTGTTTTGTTAGTTTTGCATTGTTATCTAAAAGGATAGAAAAAAAACTGGAAACTAATTTCTCAACAGAAGTAGATCTGACAAAAACACACATATCTTATTTTCAAGAACAACGTGAAAAATAATAAAAAAAACTAAGGGAGCCTGGAAACGAATATTTTGAAAACACCTGCAGCTGTGGGTTGTTTCAGTCAATAATTACAACTTTATTTTTGTATCCGTTGATATTTTAAACATACAATTCTTCTCTCATCGTAGAAGAGTTCAGCATTTTTTTCAAGATTACCAACTATGATTGCTATTTACAATTTGTAAACTTTGTTTTTATGAAATTTAATCGAAAAATTTGTTATTTTTGTGGCCACAACATTTATCTATCTCTGTGGTAAGAAATAATTTAGAACAAAAACATACACAAAACTTTTGTACAAACAAACATCTATTCAAAGAGGGATGAAATTGTCTTTTTAGGAAAATGGAGAAATGTAAAATTTACGATCGTAGCAAGAGAAAACACTTAATTTGAATGCCAAAACTATAAAAATAATAGGTATTTCTGCGACTGTTTTCGATGTAGTGCAATTTTATTGTCATATAAAAAGGTTATAAAATATAATGTAACATGAGTATCATATTTTGCAAATTATTGTAACTTCGGTATACGACGTAGAACTTTTATAGAACCATAATGCGGAATGGTCGCTACTCGAAGGTATGGACAGGGCTGGACTAGATTCTTTAAATAGTGTTTCGAGTCATTATTGTGTATACAATATTATATAATATTTATAGATAAGGCGTCAACACTGTGAAGGTTTAAAGACATTGTGAGTTGTTTAGCAAAACACGGTTTATTCCATTTATTATAGTTGTATCATGTAACCAAGTATTGTCTGTAATCTCCTAATGACAAGGTGACAACCTTGAAACCGGTAGGGTTATATCGTTATATTAAATGAAAAAAAATCAGTGTAAACAAATCATAACACAATAAGTAAAAAAATAAAATGACAATTTACGAAGCGCCATGTAGGGCGCAGACTCTTTTCAATTGCACGCTAATTTGGGATTCGAATTCGACAGATTCATTTTTTTAGTGCTGTAAGATAAGAAGGTGGTAGCTGCGGCAATTAGTTTAGATACTTCCCCGCATCCGCATATATTCAGAAAAGTATATTATATAAGAAAATTTACCACAAGAAGACGAACTACGAAGAAAGGTTTGTAGATCTTCCGATATTTAATAGTAGTGTGTGTAACGTTCACGTTCACAGTGAGACTCTGGAATCAGTTACAAACCAATATAAAACTCGCTCCGTCCTTGGCATGCTTTAAGAAGCGACTGAAAAAACTCGTAATTTTCTAGTCAGTAAAATAACGTGTTTCATTCCTGATTTTTCTTTTCCTTTCCTCTCCACCCTCCCTTCCTTTCCTTTTGATCGATGATATCGCACTTTATATGAAAAATAATGTTCGGGTGATTGTCCGTCTTTGCGGGGCTAGTGGGCATATGCTCACGTCTGTGTTTATAGATTTCGTGGGGATGGATAGTCATTTGAATGATTTATGCGACCACTTAACTTGCTCCATTAAATTTTTCTGGTTGGTTGGAAGAGATTGCCGCCTGGCGATAAGCCCGCAAGATTGTATTTGCAATAAAAGTGTTAAATAAATAAATAAAAAAAAACAAATATTTTGATAAGACCTCTTAAAAGGGTTGTCTTCAAGTGCTTTCTAAAACTGTACACGTCACTTATATATTTAAGTTTCAAATTGCGAAATATGTAAATATTTTGAACTGTGAAATAATGATTTAAAATGTGCATGACGGACAATATGTAGTTTATTGACATTATATGCATATTTGTTGAGACTTTGGGGATGAAAACATTAATATTTTTAAAGCATTTCAACAGATTAGGGGTGTGATGTAAATATGACCAACTTTTGGGTGTCTCAGAGAAACAGTGCCATTATATTTTTATGCCGAGAGTGGTCAAATCTCGGTGGCCAAATGGCTCGGATTTGTTTCTGTGAAGTCGCGGGAGTAAGTCAATAGTTTCAGAACATGTAATGATTCTAGTGATGATATAGGCAAATTGTGTTTGTTTTTAACATAAACATATTCAAAAAATCAAAATAAATTTAATTAATAATTTTATTGATTTATTTAACATTTTTATTGCAAATACAATCTGGCGGGCTTATTGCCAGGTGACAATATCTTCCAACCAACCAGACAAAAATAAATGAAGCAAGTTATATGGTTGCATAAATCTTTCAAATGACTATCCATCCCCACGAAATCCATAAAAACATACGTGAGCATATGCCCACGAACCCCACAAAGACGGACAATCACTCAAACATTATTTTTTATATAAAGTGAGATATCATCAATCAAAAGGAAAGGAAGGGATGGTGGAGAGGAAAGGAAAATAAAAATCGGGAATGAAACACGTTATTTTACTGACCAGAAATCAAGAGTTTTTTCAGTCGCTTTTTAAAGCATGCGATAGACGGAGCGAGTCTTACATTGGTTTGAAACTGATTCCAGAATCTCACTGCATGGACAGTAAAGGACGACGTAAAAAAAGAGGAGCGGTGAACTGGAAAGGCCAATAGACAATCTCTGTTTGAGGGTAGCGTTAATCCATGATTGGAAAGACACTGAAAAATTTCGGCGAGATAAGAGGGGGTGGCGGAACAGTTAAGGATATTATACAATAGTGACAGTATGTAAATTTGGCGTCTATTTCTAACATTCAACTAGTTCGCGTGTTCATTTAATTTCAGGTGGTCTTGTAAATGGCAAACGTTTGCATCAATATTTTTTAAGAATTATTTGTTTAATATTTAGTATAAATTGGGGTTTCCGAGTTTATATTGCCACAAAATTAAAACTATGTAATGTTTTCCATTAATGAAAATATAATGTTATTTTACGCTCCTAAAGGGGTTAAATTTAATTGTTTAAAAATAAAGCATTCTGTTGATCTAAGACCATCTCTGTACTAATCACAGCAGTGAGATTTTCTATTAACTTTTTTTTAATTCAATTTCTAACAATTGGTGCCCATTCAATCATGTCCAATGAGCCTCTGTCAGTGTGTCAACAATCCCATGGTATATTTTCATATACACTTATGCTCACATTTGTACAATTTATGGATATGTTCCAGTCATCAAAACATGTTTCTCTTTTAAGTGTCACCCCCAGCCAAGACCAGGCGAAGCGCACTGTTGTCAGTAGTAAACGGTTGTATAACAAACAATTTGCATAAGGCGTGTCACCGCTCATTTTATCTCTCCTCTCATGGAAAACTAAAACAATTCCGTTTTAACATTTCGCTAAAATTCCATGCAAGTATGTTCTTAGAAGGGTTGTTCTCATTACAACGAGTGGGCATCTATTATTTTATATTTGAATATTTTCTATTTAAATATTTATTTATACATACACACATACCATCACACCGTCTCCCTGTCGGGGTGGGCAAATACAGAGTGCCAGACTTTCCTATCTCGGCAAATATATTTCGTCTATTCTATATATAGAGTTCCTACGATTTCTCTGATTTTTGAAGTGAAACTTCTCTAGGCGTGGTAGGGTAAATTGGCCTGAACGTCACGAAAAGTGAAACGGTGTATTATATTATTATTATAAAATTATTATTTATTATTATAAAATTATTATTTATTATTATTAAATTATTATTAATAAATTATTATTAATTATTTATTATTATTCTTCTTCTTAAACTTTCTATAGACTCAAGATTCTGTTACTGCAGGATTGTCCTGTGATGCTGAGCTCCAGCTATCTCTCCATCGTTTCGGGGGTCTCCCTGGTGGATGCCGTCCATCCGGCACCACATGCAGAGCTATGTATGGAATTCTTGTGGAATTCATTTTCTGTACATGTTGGTACTAGTATCATCGACGCTGTCGTCTCCATCTGACCACATCTTGGACCTCACATACCTCTCGGATTGTGGTGTTCCTTACACGAGCACGCAAGGTCTTCCCAGCAATAGCACGCAGAGTTCTCATTTCCGTTGTCCTTAGCATAGTTTTTGTCCTGACAGTATCCGCCCTCGTTTCGATGCCATATGTGAGGACAGGTCGCACACAGGTCTTATAAATGCGTACCTTGCTATTCATTCTCATATCTTTATTCCTCCATATGACATCTCTAAGGCAGCCCGCCACAACTGCAGCTTTATCTACCTGAGGCCTTACTTCTCTGGGGAGGTCATGAGAGCTGAGTAGTTCACTGCCAAGATATCTGAACTGGGTGGCTTGTTCAATTGGCTCGTCACGTACTGAAATTCTGCACTCTAGTGGGTCTTTGGAGAATGTCATATACTTGGTTTTTGATACGAAGATAATTATATTGTACTTTGAGCAGGATTCATCGAACTTTGTGAGCATTCTCTGTAAGTCATTTTTATTTTCAGCTATGAGTGTAGCGTCGTTAGCATAACAGAGAATTACCACCGCTTCCTTACCAAGACTGTACCCCAACTTGAGAGATGCAACCTCTGCAATAATATTATCCATTATGCAGTTAAAGAGAAATGGGCTTAGGCTATCGCCTTGTCTGATTCCAACCGATGTTTTTTATGGCTTTAGTATATTTCCCATTTGCTCTGATTAATAATATTTATTATTAATAATCAATAATATTATTTTAATAATACTAAGCATATTATTTTATTATTAAAATTATTATTTATAATTAAAATTATTATTAAGAATTTAAAAACATTATGTTTTTTGTTGTATATTATTTTTACATTAATATATTTAACATTTATTAATTTTAATGTATATCAAATTGTTTAATTTAATTTAATATTTATTTCAATATTTATTTAACATATATGCAATTACAATAATGTATATATGTTATTATAACATTAATAAATATATTGTTATTTATAATATAATTAATAAATGATATAATATAATAATAATTTTAATAATATAATAATGAATAAATAATTAAATAATTATTTAAAAATAATGAATTTTATAATATTATAACATAAAAATATTAATCTATTTGATATTAAAAATATAAATATAATATTTTTGAGTGTATTATATTATTCTTCAAATTATTACTTATTATGAAAATTATTATTATTATTTAATAAAGAAAGATTTTCTTGAATTTATTTCCACATATGGTAATCATTTTTTATTTAATTAAGAGAGATTTTCTTATATTAAATTTCACATAACCATTTCCTAATCCTAAAAAAAATCGTTATCAAATGAAAAAAAAAGCAATGCATAAAATCAACATTTCCTAGGAGCTAAGAAGTTTCACTTCTACCGCGCGAGAGTCTCACGCATCTGCTTTTTTTATTTCCTTCTTTCAAAATATTATTGTATTGTAATGTATTACACTTTCGTTGTATACAGTACAACCTGGCGGGCTTATTGCCATATGGCAATCGTAAGGCAATCTCTCTCAATCTCTTATCGCCATAAGGCAATCTCTTCCAACTAACTAAAAATATGTTAAAGAGGTCTTAAGTGAAAATCAGGCTGGAATCTTTTTTTAGAATCGGTTTTCGTTGTGATAAATAAATTATATCTGTATTTAAACTACGCCATGCTAAATGGTGATGGGACTAACTGAGGATGTAGGATATCCACTCTGTGATATGCAGACATTGATACTCTTAGTGTACTATGTATCAGAGAGTTGTGTCCGCGTTTGGCTTAGAAGAGCCCATTTAAATATTATTGATGTCCAACTCAATGAGGCGATGCGGATAGTCAGTGGCGCTCTAAAATTAAGTCCTTTGGCATAACTTCCGTTTCTAACATACCTGATGTTTCATAGTTAACGAGGCGATGATGTTTTTATGAAGGAGCACCAGATGGTGTGTCTAAATTAAATATCAATGAACGTGGATGCTTTCTTCTCTTCACAGACTTACTTAAGATTACGACGATCTTTCTGGATCGAGGGGCAACAATTGGCTGAGATGAACATGAGCTCACCAGATACCCGGTGGCAGCAGTGGAATCGATCCTCGGTCGGAAATCTTCTTCTTGTGAGTTACATTAACGTGTTTCTCCAAGAATTTTGACCTGCAACGAAAATTGTGGTGTACCCTGAATGATCTTAGGCGTGACCATCTTTGCATTGAACACTTCTTGCACAGGTGAGGTTTCATTGTTTCCCTGTTGTATTCATGTGGAATGTTCTAGACCAAGAGTTCCCAAACTTTTTTTACCAAAAACTTTTAAAACCGTCGACCCCCTAGTCATTTACTTTACTTACTCAAATTAAGAAGTTTGTACAGTACTCGATATTAAATATTTCACTAGATATCAAACTTTTTATTTTAATCACTTGTAATTAAGGATTGATAAAGATTATAGGACTACGGATTATGACATTATCTTGTGCAATATTTAATATTGAAAGCTGCGCTGACGAAAATGAAACCAAAAAAATAGACTCTTTTAATGACACATTTTACCTTATTGTTCACAAGTTTGGTATGCAATGTGTTTTTATCAATAAATTTTTTTTTTGTATTATTTCACTTCTTAATTAGGCACCTATTGATATCACAGATATTTTGAAGTAACAAATAAATAGCAGTAGTAAGGGGGTCTATTTTTACTGTCATCGACTCCCAATTTTTTTTATTGAAACTATCGACCCCTAGAAAAATCAAATCGACCCTAGGGGGTCGATATCGACCGCTTTGGGAACTCTTGATCTAGACTGTCATACATCGTGGAAGTTTCCAAACTATCCGTGTCCGAGAGGACTGGATAAGCTCCATTGGTCTAATCTTGAGTCTGTGTCATAAATGATAAACCTAAAAATCTCACTGTGAAAGAGATACGAATGTTTAATAATAATGGGTCATTGCATGATGTCAGTAGGCTAAATGTTTTCATTCGATCCTTACTGGGAGGAACCGTGTGAGTTTGCTTATAGAGTATTGGAATTGATGATACGTGTCTCTAAGTCAATTGGGATTGATGATACGAGTCTCTAAGTCAATTATGGAAGAAAAGGTTCTCTGAACTCTGTACAGTGCATTTGTACGTAGGAAGTTAGAATGGAGCGTTGGTGTGAAGCTCGAGGGAGATTCGTTATTCTCAAATGGTGTCGCACCTTTTCCTATTTTTTGGAATAATATAATGTACACATTTAAATACGTAAATCAATTATAATACATTACAACCTTACCAGGTGTGACGCGCCTCAGGTCAGCGGCTTCTATAGACGCAAGTACTCTTTTGGTCTCAGGAGTTCGTTGGGTTATTGGCACTCTGAGTAACTCTTTCTCAATTCTTAGCGGGACAAGGGGCACAATTAAACGAGATATAATTTTAAAAACAAAACAATTTATTATATAAATGGATTAATAAAAAAAAAAACTTGAACGTATGTCAAGAAAAAAAAGTTTTAAGTTCGGTTCCCGAATCAATGGCTCGTAGATTGTGTTGTGAATTCTAACAAGGGGGTTTACAATAGCAAATTAGAATTTAAGTTAAGCCAGGGCACAAGGTCCTGTCCGAAATCCAGCATTAAATACAAGGAATAATATTCACCCAAAATTGAAGATGTCGTCTTGAAGCGTTTGTGATACAGGAGAGAAATGCAGCCATGAATACGGGTAGTATTCCGTGTCAGCAGCGTTGGAGCAACGTCCGTCCCGCGCCAAGTCTCGAATGGAAAAGGAAGCTGGAGAGCTATCGCTCTAGGGAGAGCATAGGGATGCAAGAAAATCACGAGAGAGAGGGGACAATTCTTTCTATCTCTCTCACCAATACGAGTGGCGCCAATCGTGAACAAAAATTGTACTTTACGATGTCGTCATTGCAAGATCATTCCAGAAAAATGTACCTGGCTGTCACAGACAGCAACCGGTGTCTCGACCCAAAAGCAGATTTTATTATCGAACCCTTTTTATTTAAACAAACAATGACAATGGAATTCTTTACAATTCGGCACAGGGTTTTGGATATTTTATTATTCAATCCTGAACCGTTTGGATTTTAAGATATCTTGCTATTATATTTTCAAAACAATAACTTTGTGTTACTAAGAATTTGGGTGAGGGACCGAGGGTGACCACCTAGGAGATTTTTTTATTGGCCTAATCTTACCGATAGTATTCTAAAAATATTTTATCTCCCTTATTTCAGAAAAACAACATGTGAGTCATCTGTCTGGCCACGCGGTTTATAAAACCTGAAATGTCGAGAATTTACAATATCGAGGACGCATACTATCCAATTTATCTTGAATGCCTTTTAGAGGATTTATAACTGTGTTTCTAAATAAAAATATAGTCCTCACAATGGTGGAGAAATATCAAAAGATTTTTTAGTGATATTTATATTTACGTGAGTGCAAATTTTACCCTGACTCTATTCTACGAGGCTTCTTATAGGAATGTTGAGATACTACCTTCTAAGCGTGAGGAGGGATGTAAGTGTCTCTATTTATATCTTTGACTTGCTGGTGGATATAACATGTAATCCAACTATCTTGGAAATTATGTTGTTTTATGTTCCTAACAACTGTTCAAGGTACAAAAATATTGATTTTTTAGACTGGAAAATAAGTAGGACTTTTTGTCATGTACTGTACCTTTCGTACGAGAGATGTCTTCAACATTTTAGGAAACGTTTTTAAAAAAAGTATTTAAAGGTTTCTTAGAAATGGGAGTTTTTTTTGGCTTAAAAATAATTTCCTTTTTGTTGACTTTTATTTCTTGTTACGGTATATGTTCTTCTTTAAGCTTTCATGTAATTGGATTTAACTTTTAAATGTAAGCTTTATAAAATAAATGTTGCATCGAAAGGCTTTATCCAATTATCGTAACATTTCCTAAGTCCCTAAACGCGAAGAGAAAACTTTATACATCAGAAAAAATAAATACGGTATAAGAAATATTTTAAAGCTTTGTTTTCCCGAGAAACCATCGTTATGAATCGAAAAAAAATCTAAAACCGTATATTTCCTTTGAGAATTAAAAGTTACGCTGGATAAATATTAAAAAAGTAATTAACAGAGTTATTTCTTCTACAACAGGTTGAAAGTTTTGCCTGGGAAACATTTCCAAAGTTCTCCCATTTCGGTCATAATCACGTTGCTTTTGAGGTCAAATTAAATGTTTTTCTTTCAAGATTTGTTTAAGTTGAAACTTTACTTTGTGCGAAAAAAAAAACGTTACGTTTTATAAAAACTAATATTTAACTGTAGTCGATTTAGACCTTAAACACTTTTCACAAAACACAATTAAAATTCAGAGGGCGTGTGATTTTCAAAAAACAAGATGTTACAATAATTATTTTATTATAAATATTACATGGTTGTTATTGCGACAGGATTTTGAGTACTTGGGCTTTCAGGATGAACGACGAGTGGGAAGGATTTGTGTGAGCTCGTGAGTGTGGGTTTCTTCTTGTTTTAATTTTGGTTGTTTTTGTATTTCTGTTTCTGTGTATTTTTTGTTTTAATTTTATTTTTTATTCTTATGATTGTGTGCGGTATATTGTGGGATGAATATTTTTGGTCTTTCTGGAGTGATGATGTGTGAGGAGTTGAATTTCGCAAGATGTTTCCAGTTGTAGTTGAGTGTCACTGTTTGTCAGGTTGATGATAGCGTGCAACGGGGTTTTGTTTTTGTGTAATCAAAAATCGGAAAGAAGTGTCGATTTATTTTTTCATGCTAAATATCCTCAGTGAGATACAGGCAAAAGCCTACTTTACTGGGGATACGACAAATGAAAGGCAACAAACCCAGATACATTAAAATTGTATGTCCAAATCAAATTACCTGTTGTTTTTTCGTAAATTGTGTATATTTCTTGTCATGTGTAATAATAAATAAATAAATGTCGAAAAACTAAAATGAGTCATATAAATTGCAATTAAAAAGAAGTATACACGTACTAGTGCTTACGATATGCCAGGGCTCAGAAAACTCAGGGTCGTATGCCACGTTGGAATAAAAAACAACCTTATACTTCATTCACACATTTTAATGAACACGCTTATATATCTCAAGATATATTCTTCTCAATTAAAAACGATTTAAATCAAATAAAGAAAGGTTTTTGATAGCAACATAGTATGTGTCCGATCAATGAAGATATATTTATTTATTTATTTATACATAGTGGCAATGGGCAGGACATGTAGCCAGAATGTTAGACTCCTGATGGACATCCAAGATAATCCAATGGTACCCAAGAGGCATAAAGAGGCCCAGAAGAAGACCGAAAGTACGCCAGATAGATGAAATCAGGAAGCATGGCAGCATCACATGGCATCTTCTTCTTCCCAGTGTCATGTTAGGTCCCCCCAACGTATATTGCGGAGCCAGAGATTTGCCTCCTGCCAACACCTCTTCGATCCTCTATTTTGCCTTGGATAATCAGGTGCAGTAATTTGTACTTTGCTCCTCTAAGTACATGACCCAAATAGGACACCTTTCGGGTTTTAATATTAGTCAACAACTCTCTATCAACTTTGGCTCTTTGAAAAAATTCTCTATTACATGGCATCAACGAGCAAAAAACCAAACTATTTGGAGTCAACTTGGGGAGACCTTCATCCAACAGTGGATCGATCCTGGTTGACAATATGATGATAAAAATATATTCTAAAATTACATAAATATATCTCAAGATAATGAAAAAAAACACATTTCAGAGGAAAACTATCAAAAGGTCTGGGTTCATCTCATAACATACCTCCGGTCGTGAAACATCCCTACCAATAGAGGTCGAATCCAGGTGCAAGGGCATCATATGTTGTTTAGCTCAAACCCTTGAAACAATCTGCCTTTGGAAATGCCGGTAGGTAGAGCAATCATACTTTTTAACCTTTTAACTGCCGGCAGGTACATGTATGGCGGTACCCAGCACGCCGCGAATTTTACGACAAAAATAAAACCTTCTAAACATATCGTTATTGAAAGTGTAATAAAGTTTATTTATAAAACTTACCAAATAAATGAAGAGCGCGCCAGTCGTGCCGTCATTTATCCATAATCATAAAATTAATTGTTCATGGTGCAGGGTTGTCACAAAATTTGTCATAGAAAATATGAAAACTAAATTATATGTCAAAAGTAATTGTTTATGTTAGTTTAATATTAAAAGTATACACACACACACTATGATTTAAAAAAATTAAAAGTCTTCTATCGTATGATAAGTCTCAAAACAAGTATCCACGCAGAGAGCCACTTTGCACTGTTTGCATTGATATCTCGATTCTTTCCATATTTTTTTGGACAAACACACTACACATCTCTTCATTGATTTAACTTTACCCTCTTTTGTAGGTAATTTACCCATAAAATGCCTTTCTGTTAAACGTGATGGTAATTCCGATTGGCTCTTCCTTGGCGCGGATTTGGAGGTCACATCACGTTTGTGCTCATGTATAAGTTGCCGAATTACTTCTAACTGAAATTGTGCTAGCGGCACCCGTTTTCCCGTTTTTTGACAGTGTAATATATGGACATTTAATAAAGAAAGGTCCAAAAGGTGGAAAAACATTTTTTTATACCATCTCATCGTTTTTCGCGATGAGTGTGTATTTGACAGTGCCATGTCAGATTTATCGACCGCACCCATATTTTTGTTGTAGTCCTGAACGCATTCAGGTTTGAATATTGATTCATGTCGGTAGGTGGTTTTTCCTGTATCGGTAAGGTTAGCAGGATGCAGAGTTGTAAGCATCGATACCTCACTTTTATCCTTCCAAATTTGTGCCGAAACGGTAACTGTGTGAAAAGCTTTCATTTCGCCTTTTTTTAATTTTTCAGTTAGTTTTGGCATTCCTTTTCGGCTCATCCTAACAGTACCGCAAGCATTTGTTTTTCGGGCGTGTAGTTTTTGAAACAAAGTTGGGCTGGTGTACCAATTATCCACATACAACGTGTGTCCACGATCTAAATATGGCTCCATTAGTGACATAACTACACTGCCCGAAATACCGATGTGTGGGTGTGTCACATATTTTGTCGATTTTCCAGTATAAACAATAAAATTTAATACATAACCCGTAGCACAATCACATATGACAAAAAATTTTATGCCGAAACGGCTGGCTTTAGACGGAATATATTGACGAAACCACAACCTGCCTTTGAAAAGCAACAAACTTTCATCGATACATATATTCATGTAAGGATACATGTATTGTCCAAAAATGCTTTTGAAATGGTCAACGAGGAATCGTATTTTGAACATCTTGTCTCCACTTGCTTGTTGCGTGTTGTCGCAGAAATGAAGCATTCTAAGAATTATCTGGAATCGGTTGCGGGACATGGTATCGGAATATATTGGTGAAAACAACAATACATCAGTAGACCAGTGATCTTCTATCTTATTCCTTGAGTTGCAGGCCATCAAAATAGATATCGCAAGAAAGAGGTATAATTCTTCGACTGTTACGTCTACCCACTGTTTTAGCCTCCAACTTAATTCGTTGCAGTTGTTTTTGACGTATTGGTACTGCTTATTGGATTGATCGGCGATAAAATTCATAAGCGTGCTGTTCATAAACAGTTTGAAAAAGTCTACTTCTCTGGTACCAACACTCTCTACATCCGCTCCTGATTTTGAGCTAGAGAACGAGTTGACAATGGGAATAAAGTCATCCGTTTTCCATTCAAAAACTGGTGCCGATTCATCAAACCCGGGAACGTTCGACACATCTGGTTCCTCATCGTCAGAATCGACACTAAAATCACTGTCATCAGAGTCGGCAGTGACGGCAACTCTGTCCATAAATTCTCCGCACGGTTGAGTGTTTTGAGACGTACTAGGCTCTTCTTCCATTTTGAGTGGATCGAATATCAAAAACTTTATAACGTATAAAAAAAATGTACATAAAAATTTGACAACGTGCGATTAGGTTCCGACACTCGTAAACTTATAAAATAAACTAACAGATTCACAACACAACAGGCACAATAGTAAAATTTAGCACGAAAATACACTGACAAAGTGCGAAATAACTATGTCAAAACACTTTTTTTTCTCTCATAAAGTAATTATGATAAAACTTATTCAAAAGAAATAAAAATCAGAAAATTCTACCGCGAAATAAGTTTCAAATATAATATGAACCGCTATACATGGAACACGAAATAAAACTGTACTCTGTAGACGAAAAATTATATACGCAAAACATCGATAGAAATTCGGGGATTCCTAAAAATCCCGGCAAATAAACGGCTATTACACAACCCTGAGCGCCATCAGTTGTTCCGACGACAAAGCTCTCTTTAATTTACGTTTAAAGTGGTAAAAACAAATTCTGTTTCAATTCTAAGTATGCAAAGATATTCACAATAGATGCCACTATGTGTTCAATATATTTGTACATTTTAAATAATTTATTTTCTTTAGTAAAATCCCATTTAAAACGGCGCGTCTTAAGACGTAATTTGTGTATGAGCGGCGCTCCGTTCACAGAAAATTATGCGTCTTAAGACGCTTTTGGCAGTTAAAGGGTTAATCGCGTGTGTCCTCATACGAGTATAGACGTGTTTCATGTGTCGCTCAGCTCCATCAGGAAAAATCTCTTAAATTTTGTGTAATACTCGTACTTGAAATAATTAAATTTTTTATATTATTTAATATGCTACATTTTTTATTAATGTTTTAATATTTCATATATTGTACATTTTTAATATTTCATATATTGTACATTTTTAATATTTTACATATTGTACATTTTTAATATTTCAAATATTGTACATTTTTAATATTTCATATATTGTACATTTTTAATATTTCATATATTGTACATTTTTAATATTTCATATATTGTACATTTTTAATATTTCATATATTGTACATTTTTAATATTTCATATATTGTACATTTTTAATATTTCATATATTGTACATTTTTAATATTTCATATATTGTACATTTTTAATATTTTATATATTGTAAATTTTTAATATTTCATATATTGTACATTTTTAATATTTCATATATTGTACATTTTTAATATTTTATATATTGTACATTTTTAATATTTCATATATTGTACATTTTTAATATTTCATATATTGTACATTTTTAATATTTCATATATTGTACATTTTTAATATTTTATATATTGTACATTTTTAATATTTCATATATTGTACATTTTTACTATTGTTCTTATCAAATAAGTCTTAAAATTTTGAATTGTTTAATACATGTTTTTTTTAAGTATTAGTTATGTTTGGTCCTTGTATGAATTAGGGAAACTATTAATGCGCAAAGGACCTGCAACATAAAAAAATAAATGGAGTTTGTACGTGTAAATAAAAAAAATAATATAAATGACATAATATACATCTCGCAACCGTTCAGAAAGAAGTCACAAAACGGTCTGGTCTCATCCTACACTTTCCCAGTCGAGAGACACACTTATTGGCGAGCAATGAAATACTAAGCCATGTTTAGGAACTCGGTTATTTAGATAATATTTTCTCAGATGATTGAAGGGCTACGAGAGATATCGAAAGGCGTGTAGCAAAAGGAAACAAAGTCATGGACCATTTAAACATAAATACTTGACAGTAAAATAATGGATTAGCGTTACGCGCAAACAGAGATTGTCTATTGGCCTTTCCAGTTCACCGTTCCTTTTTTTTACGTCGTCCTTTACTGTTCATGCAGTGAGACTCTGGAATCAGTTACAAACCAATATAAGACTCGCTCCGTCCTTGGCATACTGTGAGAAGCGACTGAAAAAAACTCTTAATTTCAAGTCAGTAAAATAACGTGTTTCATTCCTGATTTTTCTTTTCCTTTCCTCTCCACCATCCCTTCCTTTCTTTTTGATTGATAATATCTCACTTTATATGAAAAAGAATGTTCAGGTGATTGTCCGTCTTTGCGGGGTTCGTGGGCATATGCTCACGTATGTGTTTATGGATTTCGTGGGGATGGATAGTCATTTGAATGATTTATCATTTATTAATTCTACATATTTCTCTTTCTTCACTTATTAATTCTACATATTTTTCTTTCTTAATTTATTGATTCTACATATCTAAACTATCTCAGGGTGCTCTTTTATATTTTACTTTAGTTTTCAGCAATTAAATTCCAATTACTATCACTTTTGACTTCAAATTCAATTAATTTCAGCGATTGGCTATAAATATTTTAATTTTTCTCTTTTAAATCTCTCATATTTAGATGTGTATCGATGCGTATTGAATACACAGCACCAGAAGCGCGGTTTTTTTGCACAGGAAGGGAAAGGTTCAGATCATATCCAAGTGTTGTGTTGTAGTGAATAAGTATATAAAGAAATAAAATATTGCAGAATAATATTAATGTATTCACGAGAAACACGGTGTTACCGTTAAAACGATACCTTACCTTTCGGCAAAGTAATTACCATAATTGCTCCTGAAATTTTCCATTGTTTACTAAACATAACACGTCGAGCTTTCCAGGAATTATTAGTAACCTTTTGTCAGTTAGTACGTTGCAGGTTTGATTTGCGTTTGCCAAATATTTGCAAGGCAAATTTTCTATACGGCTCTATGGTTTAAACATTCAGTTTACTGAATACATATTCAGATTTTCAGCTGCGGTCGAGGAGTAAATGTCAAAAAAAACACCGAAACTGAATTTCAGTTTTTGAAAGAACAAAATCATCTCGGTATGATCAGAATACACCGTGTACGGCACCGGTGTAAAGGACTGTAGAAATAGGTAGATGGCTGCCGCTCAATGCTCGGAGATTTCGGTTCACGGTGAAAAGGTCGAGGAAAGGTAGCAGGGTGAAGATATTCCTCTTTAGCAGGTAGTAGATGATCGCAAGTAAAAGGCAGTAGACTGGAGTGAACTGAGAATGTATTTTTTTACTTTTTGGGCTCCTTATATGCGGCCAATCGCTCATCGCAAGTGCCTGTTTCCGCCAGTGTATGCCGTCATGACTTGCGAAATATCACAATTCTCGCAAGTTTTCGCACGCATGGGCCGGCCGACTTTTGATATTGTTTCGCGATGGCCGCGCATAAGGAACATTTCAGTTACGGTCGTGACACAGCACGGACCTCAACAAACATAAAAATACTACCAATATTATATAAAATTAAACAAGAATTTATACATGTGAACGTAAACCAGAAAACCCATAAGTCATATTTTTTAGGTAACGCATACGTCCAATATACTCCGATCTCTCCAAATTTTTACTTATCGGGTCATGGCATTTAGGACAATTTGTATTTATCTCTTAATATCATAGTACGTAGTTAACGTATCAATCAACAATTCCCGGAACTAACCAACAGATGGTGCCTCTAATAACAAATCCATGCCATTCTCAGTTAGTACCAGCCTTAAGAAGTCACGTGTCAAACTTTCATAACATTTCGACATTGTGTCATTGGGTTACAGTGGTTTTAGTGACGCTACTTTTGCTATTTTCAAAACAATGGAAAAAAACGAATTTCGTGTGTTGATGAAACATTGCTTTTTAATGGAAAAAAATACCGTTCAAATTCAGCGATGGCTTGAAAAGTGTTATCCGGGCTTTGCTCCGTCGAAAACAACTATTTGTCGGTGGTATGCTGATTTCAAACGCGGTCGTACAGACACAAATGATACTGAACGCTCTGGTCATCCAAATGAGGCTGTTACACCAGAAAACATAAAAAAATCCTCAAAATCGTGATGGAAAATCGCAAAGTAAAGTTGCGTGAGATAGATGACATCCTGAAGATATCATTTGGTAGTGTTTACACTATTTTGCATGAACATTTGGTCATGAAAAAGCTTTTTTTGTTTGCTCACAATGGAACAGAAACAACAACGCATCGATGATTCAGAGCGCTGTTTGACACTGTTTACACGAAATAAAAAGGAGTTTTTGCGTCGGTATGTGACAATGTACACTTGATTTATATATACAGTCTCATTCTTTATCAAGTTGATGTAAGTTTTCAACGGGATATTGTATAATCAACAATCGGAATAAACAAAACATCAACTGATATTTCCACGTTACATTCCCTCAGTAAGATACAGGTAAACACCTAGTTTACTGAGGACAACAAATAAAAGGCAACAAACTCGGATCGATATAATTTGTATGCACTTTAAACTTCCTGTTGTTTTTTTATAAGTAATGTACTCGTAGTAATAAAACTTCTTACCATGTACAAATAAATACATTTTTATTTTGTTATATTTTTAATCTTACAATAATAGTGAGTTTAAGTCACAAATTATAGCACCCTAGAGTAGAGTTTGCTCTTTAAATAAGGCTGTATAAATTGTTCTTTTATTATTTTTATTATTGTTAATGGAAATCAACCTCACAACCCCCAGGCTGAAAGACAGACAGGCTTCTTGTCAACTTAGCGATAGAGGTAGTCAAAAAAGATTTATAAGCAATAAATTTGTAAAATAAAGTCGCAAAAAGTTAGAAGGACGTGAAGAGAACACAAAAGTTAACCTCAGACAGGAGAGAGAAAAAAAAACCGGAAAGTAACGTGTTATTGAGGAAAAGTTTTAATTACCTAGTTAGGACAGAAGCTTTAGTTTTACGAAGTTGATTAATGAGGAAAAAAGTTTGGCGAAAGGGTGGAAACAGTATCGATAAAAAATGTTAACAGATAAAAAAAACTTGTTCAAAGGAATTCATCACGTGACTTTGAAATTTTCTTTTACGTAGGTAAAGAATTATTTTTTGGTATCGACTTTGAAGGGTTATCTCATATTTTTTATGTAACGTTCTCCTTGATTCATTGTTTTCAATTTACTTGCTTACTATACCATACATACATACGAGTACCATAACGTCGGTTTCCTTGTTAAGGTAAGCAGAGAAGGCAGAACACCAGGGGTTCATATTTCAACATATATCCTTCGCCTCTTTCATATCCATACATTTAACACAACTTCTTCGATTTCTATAACTTTTTTAAACGTTTCCTTTTTTTTAAATATAATTGATTGAGCAACGGGTGTTTAGGAGCGATGATGGCTGAATTGACTGAAGAACGAGAGTTTAGGGACAATGATGGCTGAATTGACCGAGGAACGAGAGTTTAGGAGCAATGATGGCTGAATTGACTGAGGAACGAGAGTTCAGGAACGATGATGGCTGAATTGACTGAGCAACGAGAGTTTAGGAGCGATGATGGCTGAATTGACTGAGGAACGAGAGTTTAGGAGCGATAATGGCTGAATTGACTGAGGAACGAGAGTTTAAGAGCGATGGTGGCTGAATTGACTGAGGAGTGAGTGTTTTATTTTTTCCATATATTTTATATAATTAGTAATATTTTATATAATAAGTAATATTTTATATAATTAATAATATTTTATATAATAAGTCATATTTTATATAATTTGTAATATTTTATATAATTAGTAATATTTTAT